>JACXGM010001058.1:0-59243 GCA_016801145.1 Umbra pygmaea | reverse complement strand
GCAATAGACAACATATTGGACTGAGTAGTTGGTGTACTGCTAGCAATAGACAACATATTGGACTGAGTAGTTGGTTTACTGCTGGCAATAGACAACATACACAACACCTGCAGTATTAAGTACAGTAAAGAACATCTTGATGTGGCCAGCATGGCTTTTATTCATCGCTATGTGACATGGTGGTTGCTGAAGTCCCCAGCATGGGTAAAGAAACTGTTCAGGTGGTAAATCATACTGTAAATCAATAGAGTCATATGACTAGTGTATTTACATGTGTATCAAATTGGGAATTGGGGATAATTGTATATTTATATAGCGCCTTTCCATAGCTCAAGGCCGCTTTACATTGTACATTTCAAAACACCCAGACACTCAGACATACATTACAGTCACATGGATACAAATAATCACATCATACAAAATGCATGTTAAACAGATATGTTTTAACTGGGTTTTGAATATAGCCATGGATGAGGTATTACGTAGTGTGAGAGGTAGCGAGTTCCATAATTTAGGAGCATTAACACTAAATGACCTTCCACCTACAGTAGACAACCAATAACTAGGGATGGGCAATAAACCAAGTTCAGCGGATCTAAGGGACCGGGCAGGGCGGTAAGGGTGGAGTAAGTCAGACAGATATTGAGGGGCAAGACCATTTACTGATTTAAATGTTAGCAGCGATACCTTAAAGTGGATGAGTGATGCCACACAAGAAAGTTCTGGGTTTGAACCCCGGTCGTCCCAGGCCTTTCTGTGTGGAGTTTGCATGTTCTCCCCATGTCTGCATGGGTTTCCTCTAGGTGCTCCGGTTTCCCCCACCATCAAAATCATGCATGTTCGGTTTGGGACTAGAGATTAAAATTAGCATGTATGCTATAATCTGGCTCATTTACAGTCTGTAGGGAAGTGTAAGATTGTTCATTAAAGTGCACTGTCCAAAATAAATAAATTATTAAATAACAATAATAATAATAGTCATTATCTAATCATTAAATATGCACTATGTAACTTTCCATTCATTGATGGGGAGGGTGGACTGAGCTGAAGTGAATGTATATCTGGGTGTCATCAATATGTGAGTGGAAGTGAAGACCATGGTGGTGAATGATCCGGCACAGCGCTAGCAGGTATATGATAAAGAACAGGGGTCCAAGCACAGAACCTTGTGGCACACCTTGGTTGACTTGAGCTGAGGGGGATTTAGAGTTCCAAAGAAACATAAACTTAATCCGGTCAGACAGAGAGGATCTGAACCAGTCAAGGGCAATTCCAGTTATGCCCAGAACTGATTACATACATCCAGGAGGATGCTGTGGCAGATGATGTCAAAGGAAGCAGACAGGTTCAGGAGAATGAGAATGTTAAAATGACAGCAATGAGGTCATTAATTACTTTGTCTAGGGGTTCATAGGTTATTCATGGTGGAGAAAAGAGTTCTGGGATTTCCCTGTCAGTTATTGATGAGGTTTAAGGAGTACACTGATTTAGCCTAGGAAAGAGCCATCTTGTATTCATTGACATACTCCTTGTAGGTGAACTGTGAGGCCAGATCAATTATAGCCTCTCAAGTTGACGGCCAGGAGACTTTAAAGTATGGAGCTCAGGGGTAAACCACGGGGCAGACAGAGATAATTAATTTTTAGAGGGGCAACAGAGTCAAGGGTGAAGGGGAGGAGTGTGTCATGAGTCACCAGCTCAGAGAATCAAAGTATTTGACTTAATAAAAGTCTGTAGTCTATTTCTCAGGTGAAAATCCTGTATGTAATGGTCAGCTTTTCTTGCAGTTTTGTTTGGTGGATGGACACGTTACACAGAGGATTGGACGGTAGATTAATACAACTTGCAGAGGTTGAGGACCAGCCAGCCCCAAAAGAAAGACATTCAAAAGATGTGGTATGGAAAGGACCTTCACTTAAAGTCTCTGGAATGTATAATAGCAAGTTTCACACCCAAACCCACAGAATGAGAGTGCTGTAGGTACACATATCCTGGTGGTGTGGCTTAATTAAATACCATGAAGTAATTCGGCTGTGCCAAGTTTCTGTTAAACACAACAAACCAATCTCCTCGCCTAATGTAAAATATAATGCTGGGCAACTGTAGATTTTGCTATGCAAATACTCTCTATATTTACACAAAATGGTGTTTTCAACTCCTGGATCCAATTTGCTAGTATCTAACATTTACAAGTCCAGTTTTTGTAGTTTTTTATAAAGTTACAGTAAATGGTGCAGGTTTAATTAATAGTCCATCCAACCACATGTCGCCGAGTCAGACAATTATTTTTGCACTGCTCATCCAACAAGGAAGCCTTTAGTCAGATCACGTGTGGCATGTTTATGCTCACCAACTTTACTTCCACGATTTACTTACAGGCACCCGATCTACACACAAGTAGTCGGTGAAGAGCAACGTGGTAAGGTAGATAATCCGACTTATCTATCCCAAATCCTGGGCAGCGCTATGCCAATTTTGTGCTGCCTCATGCTGGAGTTTCTGGGCAAAGTCGGAGAAGCCATCGTCAGCTCGAACCACAGACTATTATGACGCAAACTGTCCTGCAATGCAGCGACTATATGCCATGCGGACCTGCCCAACATTATTGTGACAACACAATAGCCTACTATTATTTTCCATGCTTACAGCAGTGGTTCTGCAAACCGGCAACATTCATTTATGTGTGTGTGTCATTCAAGTTTTACAGGAATAGCCTGTTGGAGCATGACCAACGCCTGGTAGATAGAGAGATAAGAGAGCTGTGCGGGGGTGAAGGTCTACAGACACATTGAAAGAAAAGAAAATATGAACATGGCCCAAATGTGGTTCAATATGGTAGGTGGCTATTTTAACTAATGTCATGGATGGTCAACAGCCTAGCATTATCACATCAGTGAGAGAGTTGGAATGAGACACACAACTTATAATAATAATACATAATCATTCACAGGATTTTAAGTGGCTTTTATCTTATATATTTAAGGGTGGCTTATTTGTGTGTATTTCCCCCCCCTTTTTTTCCTTTCTCAATGCCCACTTACCCTGCCTTGTTGGCAGCTCTGCAACTCTTTGGAGAGATGTAGGATGGCGAGGGGCTGGCACATAGTTCATCCAACCACATGTCACAGAGTCGCCAACTCTTTTTGCACTGCTCATCCAACACGGAAGCCTTTAATCAGATCCCAAGACCACCAAATTGTGTTGATGACACACAAAGAATGTGGTCACAGCCCAACCATTCCTATCTCCATTTATGGACACTAATTGAATACAGATAAAAAATGTGGCATTAAGAAAATAGGCAGAGTACCTTTCAGATTCCCCACCCAGTACAGCCGGAAAATGTTTCACTGTGCCATGTGACCAAATTATATTGCAGCCTTTAGCCATGTTGTTAACTCAGGATGCTTAGGTGGAATCAAGTTCAATCAACTCAAAGAAAGTGTTGTTTGTATACCATAACGGCAGAACAGCTTGAAGCCTCTTACTCTCAGTAAGATGTAGATGATATGTTTAGGGTCAGGGGCCCCCTTTAAGATGGGGCCCTAAGCAACTGTTTATGTTGCTTATGCATTTACATTAAATTAGACATTTATGCCCCATGCAGAGGCTTTTAACTTTATGAATGACACTAGCACACCACTGATTCAGATAATCACATTGCCAGATCGAGGATTTAGATTATGTGATGAATCAAACAGTTATTCAGCCCTTTGGTTTTAGGGAGGTTAGAGAGTGGGACACAGTATATAGGTCAACTGACAGAACAGAGGAGCTTATGATTAACACAGGGTAGAGGCACTAGAACAGTGTGATATTGAATAACGTTAGAATATAGGACAAGGTAGCATACAATTTAGAGTAATTAATCCATTACAAAAGGTGTTGATGGTGTTTAATATCTCCATATTGCTGGTCTGTTATGTAGGTCAGACAGCATCAACTGTCAGCCATGGACTGGCCTCAAGAGGCAATGTGTTTATTTCGTCCAAAATATACAGTACTAGCCTATGACCCCAATATGTGAATATTTTATTTACATAGTTTGCACTGACTTAGTGATTTCATTGAGTAAAATGAAATTATTGTTGGGCTGTGTTGTCCCGGCTAGATACCTTGGGACAATCACAATGCAATGTGGATTAAGACTGTATGATAAATGACTAAAAATGAGAAATGTGTTTTTCACAAATGTGTCACCAAGGATCACATAACCCATTAGGTCATTTAAATTTGAAAACCTGGACAGGTTGCTGTGTTTTCTGATCTACAGCTCTGGAACAAAATTACAGACCACGGCAAAATCATCAGTGTCTCTGCTTTTCTGTTGATAGGTATAGGTTTGCGTAAAATAAAAAAATAATGTTGCCAGACCTTAAACAACACAATACCAATGTGGCAACTTAGGAAGAGTTAAAAAATCTATATTTGATGGAATAAAATAATTAAAAATAATAATAATTGGCTTTCATGCATGTTGGCATGCTTTCCAACACTCTTTCACGTTGATGTCGGGTGACTTTATGCCACTACTGGTTCAAACATTGAAGCAGCTCAGCTTTGTTTGATGGCTTGTAACCATCCGTCTTCCTCATGATCACATTCCAGAGGTTTTCATTGGGGTTGATTTAAGAAAAATGTGTAGTGGTCTCTTAATTTTCATATGCACATACTGTTCATTCTTCCCCTGTTAACCTTTGATACCTAAATGTTCATATATATGTTTTAAATGTTTTAGTATAGGCTCTTATACAGAGTGACATAATTAAGTACAGGGACATCTTGTGGAAAAACTTAGGTTTAAATGTCATGATCAAGGGCACTATGACATATGGCCAACTTGAGAATCAAACCAGCAACCCTATAATTCTGAAGTCTGACCCCCTAATCACTAAGCCACCTGATGCCTCATTTTTTTAACCTTCGTTTTAAGCAGGTAATTAAATCTCTATTAAAGCATGTGACAAAAATAAGAATAACTATAGTAACCTTTGCGTTCATCTTTGCTTGCAGAGATATTCTTTTTTGTAAAATATGTTCAAAATGTAACATGTCTCACTGGAGATTTGCTACCAGTGTCCTTAATGATATAATAGGGTATATTCCCATCTGTTGATGCTAAATTGTGTTTGATGCTGTGTTCTCTTATTAGACGAGTGGGGATTTTACAAACAAAGCAATCATCTTCAGATATTTTGTCACTTCATATGACCAAGTCAATCCTTACAAATCTGTGTTATTTATCAGGATAGTTATCCTCTGAAATCTCTTATATAGAGCAAATCTTTATTGACACATTTGGCAAAATATTGCATGGATACTTTATTCCTATTTACATCCATGTGTCTTGGCACACTGTGGTCTGTGATTTTAACAGGAAATGTACAGTGGGCTCCAAAATTACTGGCACCCCTGACTGGCAGTGCACAAACAATACTTTAAAAACATAAACAATACAATTATAGAGACAAACTCAAAATACCAACATGTGAGAAACACTATAATTTATTAATGTTACAAGGGATCCAACCAAACTCATACCAAACCATACCATTATTTAACAAAAAATAAATTTCACCAAAATCAAGGTTCCATAATTATTGGCACTCCTTATGCAGTACTTATTGCAACAATATCTGGCAAGGAAAACAGCATGGAGTCTCTTTTTATCTATTTGATGAGTTTAAGGAACACATTTGGAGGGATTCTGGACCATTCCTCCATGCAGATCCTTTCAAGATCCTTCACATTCTTGCACTTATCAACTGCCCTCTTCAACTCAGCCCACAGGTTTTCGATTGGATTGAGTTCCGGCGACTGACATGGCCATGGTAGAACATTAATTTTGTTGTCATGGAACCATTTCTGTGTGGATCTTGAGGGATGTTTTGGGTCATTGTCTTGCTGGAAAGTCCACCCATGCCCAAGTCCCAGTCTTCTGGCAGAGGCAACCAGATTGTCAGCCAAAACTGCCTGATACTTGGTGGAATTAATTATGCCATTAATCTTGACCAGTGCCCCTGGACCTCTGGAATTATAACAGCCCCAAATCATCACTGACCCACCACCATATTTCACTATGGGTATGAGGAGCCTCTCCAATGGATCTCTGTTTTGACTGAAAACATGCAGCTGCTGTATCTGACCAAAACCTTCCATTTTGATTTCATCTGACCAGAGCACCTTCTTCCAGTCATAATTAATTTAATTTAAATGACATTTAGCAAACTCCAAGCGCTTTGTCTGTGTCTTGGCGTCAGGAAGGTCTTTCTTCTGGCAACCCTTCCAAAGAGGCCATGATTGTGGAGGTGGCATCTGATGGTGCCTTTTGAATCCTGGTGACCCCAAGATGCCACCAAGTCCTGCAACTCTTTCACAGTGATTCTTGGGGATTTTGTTGCTTTATGAGGTTTTCAACTATTCAGTATATTTTGACTTTTTCAATAATTGCCCCGACAGTGCTCAGTGGTATATTCAATCGTTTGTGGATCTTCTTGTAGCCATTACCACATTTATGAAGGTCTACGGTTATCTCTCTCTTTTGAACTGCCAGTTCTTTTGATTTCTTCATGGTGTTGGATGACAAAGGGATATTGCATGCATGTTTATACCCTATTGGAACAAGACATGATGTAATGGCTCAATAGGGTTCCTTTAGACTTATATTAACTTAAATATGTGGAAATAAAATCCTGGTTTAATTCTGGTAAGGATCTCTATATCGCTTTATATCCATCCTCTAATGACATGCAGCAAATGCAGAGATAATCAAATCCCTCTCTGTAAACAAATAATAATAATAATTAAAAAAACTTTATTTATGTAGCATGTTTCATACAAGGAATGCAGCTCAAAGTGCTTTACATCAATAAAAACTAAAGATGGTTTCACACTGTTCAGCTATTCTCTGCATCCATATCAATATACTTTGCTTGTGTCCAGATTAGTACATGTCCGATGACCGCAACCAGAGTGCATCCAGCTGTCAGGCTTGACATCTGTCTCCAATCGGCTTGTGAATATAAAACTAGGGGGAGTTGGGGATTTTGTCGAGTTCAAGGGGATTTGAGATGCGTACGGGTGACTGTAATTACGGTTCACCTGGCTTCCAAAGTGGGCTCATCAATCTGTCTCTGGCTGCATCAGACAGGGGAACCCATTCCATGGTAATCCTGGTCGCTCTCGTTGACAACACAGCTGCATGGTAAATAAAACTCTATAAAAAACAGTAGAAAGTACTAATAAATAATTACCAGTACTTTTCTATTATTTTACAGGGGTTGATAAATAAAAAAGAGGGAATGTTTTGTATTATTGCCTATATTAATCAGCATTTTCAAAAAAAACTATTAATCACAAAAAAAAAGATTTTTAGGTGATTGTAAATCACAATAATTAATTTTAGAACGTCCTTGACTGCATTATTTTTTTCCTTCAATCTAGTTATGGCTGAAATGTAATATAGTGCGATATTGCACTAGTAAAGGACAATGTTGTTATTCAGATATGCACTAGTATCCTTCCACAAAGGTTTTTCTACATCTGCTTCTGTAAAGGACAGCAGTGATAATCTGGAAAGAGGCTTATTTTGTGCATGTCATAATGTTGTACAATGTTGATGATGCAGTTTTATACGTTTTATTTCATGGCTTTGCTATAAAAACCACTACAATGTGTAACGAATCACTCCCAGAATAGTTAATACAAACAATTGAGTTTATTTTGTACAATAATGAAAGGTAGAGACAAAATTAAGTGAGCAGGACACCAATATAACAATGTGGATAGGTCCACAGGCTATTTCCAAATCCAAATACACAGGCAAGCAGAGTTCTTTATCCAATTTGGGTAGTCAGACAAATAGCATTACTTTTCTAAATCCAGGTAGTCAGACAGGCAAAGGTCGGTACACTCATCGAATACTCGTTCAGGCAGGGTATTCAGTAACTAGGCAGTCAATATAAAGCAACGGTACAAAGCATAATCAAACGCAGAAGACAACGATATACAAAGCAGGGGTCAGGCCAGATATACAATCAAAAAATGGCACGCTTCGTATGAAGATTAGAATACTCACAATACCTCGCAAAGAGGAACTGGGAAGTGCTGGTATATATGGAGCGTGGTGTGCAGCAGGTGATTAGAATTTGGGTGATTGAGACTGGGCTATGGGAATTGTAGTTCTGAGCAGTCTTGGGTTGGGAAGCTGTAGTTCTCAGGGAAGAGGAACTGAGGAATGTTACACAATGGCCTTAATTTCAATATTTTGCAAAGCCTTCCCACTTAAAAATGAACACTGACATACGTTGCAAAAAAGAATCAGGTTACACTGTATTTGGAGAGTCCGAAATTCCATCTGTAGGTGCTCTACAGTTAGTTTGTTAATGATATGACTATCAACAAACTATAAACAAACTATCTGTTGATAAGCAACTAATTGTGTAGTTTTAGGGTACGGGTAAGTTTAGAATATGTTTAAGGGTAATGGTTAATGTTAGGGTTAATATTAGAGGAAGGGTTAAGGTTAGGATGCACCAATAACATATTGTTTGGTTTAAACAAGGAAGACTGGAGTGAATGAAGCAGGCAGGCTTCTCATTGTGAGCAGAATTTAGCTGGACCAGTGGAGGAAGAAACACACAGAGTAAAGCAACATTACTGGAGATACCTATACTCACTCTGTGGACAGAGTTTCTGTCAGTGTACTTGCAGGCATACAGTACAGTGTGCTTCACACAGGCTGACAACACCTTGGCTCCTTCCATCCACTTATCCCAGGGCTTCATCCTGAACCACAGCTGGAGATACATACATACAGTACACACGGCCACAGAGTTTAGACAAGGTTCTGACTAGAGGAACATGAAACCTGCTCTGATCAAATAAGTCAAGGAACCGAGTGAAAGCTAAAAATATCTTCTCAACATTGCAATGAGTTGGATGGCCAATGTGTAAGAATGTGCAAACAATGCTGTAAATTGTGCACAACAGCTCCGGTGAAAATCACGTGCACTAAATTTTGACATGTCTAGTGGATGTCCAGCCAAAGCTTTCACCAGCGAATCAAGACAGCAAAGATCTGGACAATGTTGCCAGGTCAAGCAAGAATTTCTAACACAATGACTGCTCCAAACCAGCCCAAAATGCCTTAAAACTAGGCCATATTTTTTACACGCAACAGCATTGACATATTTTACAAAAAATTAAATGTTAAAAATTTAAAGTTAAATTTCACTGTATTTATTTTACTCGTTCACTTAATTTCAAAATTGTTATTGTTTTTTACACAAAATGTTTGTCATAACGTGTGTATGCTAGGGGTGGAACGGTACACAGAAGTCACGGTTCGGTTCATACTTTGGTTCAGACATCACGGTTCGGTACAAGTTCGGTACAATGGAGGGAAAAGCTAAACAAAAATGCAGAACGCAATTTTTTTTATTGTGCATGTCTCAAGCTGTACCATCTAGTGTCATACAGTTTCTCCCCTGAGCTAGCACATCTGGGTGATTGTGTCTGATATCCGTTAGCATGTTAGATGTATTTCCACTCACATACCCAACAGCTGCTGAACAACGCTGACACACAGTCCTCATCTTATCCACCACTTTATCGCCTGTACTACTGTTACCGATATATACAATCTATGACTGTAACTGACTGGGAAACCGAAGTTTTCCCAAACTTGCGATCTTAGAGTTTGGCAGGTACTCTTTCTCTTGTGGGTCGCCACCAATACTCGTCCTTAGTGCTGACTCACTCACCGGACCGTCGATCTGACAAAAAACTGCATACATAGGTGGAGCTCGGCTACTTAGCTTCAGAGGACTACAGATTAGGTGTCCATAAACAACTCGCATATCTAACGGTAGTTCCGCATTACATTAATTAATTTGCACGTGAGTTTAATTTATTTTTATATCGTGTATTCTCCGTTTAAATTCATGCACCGTACCGTTTCGGTTCAATACGAATACATGTATCATTCCACCCCTAGTGTATGCAGTTTTTTTTCTTCGTAAATTCTTCCCCATTTCCCTTCCTTCTCAATTCCCACTAACCCTGCCTTGTCAGCAGCTTTTCAACTCCTTGGAAAGAGCTGTGGGATGGCGGGGGCGCGCACATGGTTCACCGAACCACATGTCACCAAGCCACCGAGTCTTTTTGCACTGTTTATCCAACACGAAAGTCTTTAGTCAGATCATGCACAGAATGATTACGTTCACCAACTAATCTTCTGTGATTAAATCTACAGGCGCCCGATCTGAACACAAGAAGTTGCTGGAGAGCGACGTGGCAAGACAGATAATCAGATATATCTAACCCAAATCCCTGGCATGCCAATTTACACTGCCTCGTGCAGGAGATCCGGGGAAAGTCACAGATCAGGTTCGAACCACAAACTATGATGACGCAGACTGTCCTGCAATGCAGCGTAAATACTGCGTAAATCCCCCACACGTGTGCAGTATTTAAATGCTGCGTAACATGTGCTCTCTCTCAAAAGGATCTACTCACGCTCTCCCTACAACAAAATAGCTGTCTCTCCATCCCTACAAGACAAGCTGTTTCCATACCAAACAAAACTCTCTCTCCTTCACTTCCAGACAATTGCAGTCTCTCCGTCCCTACCAGGCACATGCCAGTATGTACTTAGTAGTTACATACAGCCTTCTAAACCTCTAAGACTCGTGTTTTTTCAGTCCACATTGCACTTTGTTGATATTTACAATCTTTTGAGACAAATAATTCCTCTTTGTCTTGCTGTGGTTTCATCTTTTTGACAGGCCCTGCTAGCCGAGCCAAATGGGCAGGGTAATCTAGAGGGGATCTAGTTGGGGCGATAGCCTTCCTTGGGAAGCATGTGGGCTTCTTCACTGTGTGTCCAAACCTCAGACTATACCAGACCTTCCCAGTTAACAATGGTGTTGGCAGCGTTCACTCTACCGGTTAAGCTCTGTCCAATAATGACCCCAACTCGGAATGGACCAAAGTTTATTACATTATTCTTATCTTTATTGCAGAGCTGTAGAACATTAATTCCCCTGCTTTCAGATCTATGTTAGTAACTCATTTCAGGTGTGAATGATAAATGACATGGCCAATGTCAACTGCATGTACAAATTAATGCAATACGAGGTGCATGTAATACCCCATGTAGGTAAAGCAGAATACATTCTATCTCAGGTAGAAAATATATTGGTCGCAGGTTGTGGTTTTTTGGGCTATTTTTGAACAACCAAAGCTGCAGCATTTTCCTTTACATAAATAAATGTGACCAAGGCTGTATGTTGCAGCCTGTGCCAGTTATGGGAGGAGCTACTGCATGTGATGTGTATTAAAGAGAGGGAGAGAGCAGATCGATTTGAGAGAGAAAAACTGATATGCTACGTGCATATTCAGGGCGAGCAAAAACAGAAAAATGCGACATGTGCACGCATGGCTCAAACGTCATGATAATTGATGTATTGGTTTAGTGCCTACAAAAAGAAAGAAGTAAAAAGCTTTATTTTGCACCTTTTGTTAATTTTGTTGGCTCTTCAGACCAGAATATTCATCAGAAAGTAGAAATCAGAGTGCATCACAGTACGCTTTAGAAACGTGAGGAAGAAAAAAACATGTTTATGAAGACAAATCGTATTTACCAGCTAGACACATAAACACCATTGAATGTCAGGAAAATGGACAAAATATTTTAAAAAATATTGCAAAGACTAGGAAAAAGAAAAGGGTTTAATGGAATGGATTAGGAGCATCCCAGCAGATGACAGTACACAATAAGCGTATGTGATAGCAACATACAACAAAAGTTTTTTATTAAACACTCACAAATAATAATAATAAAATAATTTGTATAGATTAAAAAAGTAAAGTGTTGCAGTAAACACCATGAGAAAAGTGCTGTGGATATAGATGAACAGCAAGTTGAGTTATTGTCAAAAAGTTCAGTTATTGTCAAGTTGCGATACATCTGTAGTCTCAGTCTTGCTGATCCTCAAACTCATCCAATGATCATGTTTGTATTTCAATTTGTCTCTGTCACTGTGGAGATAATTAAAGGCAAGATAACCATGTTGTGGAATGAACGAATAACATTTTTGAAATTACAAGAATGGGATAAAAAAAATCACATTTAAATGTACATTGTGGAAAAAAGTATTGGAATTATTAACTCAGTGGCGACGTAAACAAATTGGGCAAGTTTTAAGGCATTTTGGGCTGTTTTTGAGCAGTCATTGGGCTAATATTTTCTGGTTGACCTGGCAACCCTGCTCACAGGAAAAAATCACACTCCAAATTCGCTCCAATCATTATTTATTTTAATTAATGATATAGACAAAAGCCATCCATTGTGTAACCATGTATGTTGATCATTGAACTATTGAAACTAAATCACTTTGAATTGAAGTTATATCCATTGTTGTGATAATGTACCCAAATAACGAACAGCCATTTCAAGGTACAGTACAGTATACAAATGTTAATACTAATAACATTACAAGCAGAGTTTACAAATGTATATATTTTCTATGTACAGTTATGCTAAAATGTTTGCATACCCCTGGAGAACTGGTAATAGATGCACCATTTTTAAAGAAAACACGAGTGAGCAGGTCATTTTTTATTTCTCATGGGATTCATATTCAACTGTAGGTCATAACAGAATGGCACAATCATAAAATAAAACATGGCAACAAAGAAAATAATGAAAGGACCCCTGTTCAAAAGTCTGCATACCATCAGGTGAATTGCCCCCTTTAGCATCAATGACAGCATGCAGTCGTTTTGGATAGTTGTCTATGAGGCCCCAAATTCTTGCAGGTGGTATAGTTGGCCATTCGTTTTGGAAATATACCACCAGGTCATGCAAAGTCTTTGGTCGTTTTGCATAAATCGTTTGAGATCTCCTTAGAGTGGCTCGATGATATTAAGGTCAGGAGATTGTGATGGACAGTCCAGAACCTTCACCTTTTTCTGCTGTAACCACTGGAGGGTCAACTTGGCCTTGTGTTTAGGGTCATTGTCGTGCTGGAAAGTTGAAGAGCGTCTCATGTGCAGCTGTTGTGCAGAAGAATGCAAATTGTCTGCCAGTATTGTCCAATAACATGCTGTATTCTACTTGCCATAAATTTTCACAAGGTTCCCCGTGCCTTTAGAGCTCACACACACCCAAAACATCAGTGAGCCACCACCATGTTTAACAGTGGGGATTGTATACTTTTCACTATAGGCCTTGTTGACCCCTCTACAAACATAGTGCTTATGTGACCACCCATACAGAAATCTAATATATGGCCATATATGGCCATACATATGAAATATCTTAACATATATATGAAAATATATGACCATATATTTTGATTATAAAATATGAATTACAAAATGAGGAAACATATGTCACATATATAAAAACTGCCATTTTTTGTATATTTCTACATTGAGTCGTATGCAAATTTTTGTCACCCCTGACAATTTCCATAATTTTCATTTATGAATATTTGGGTGTTTGGATCAGCAATTTCATTTTGATATAACTGAAGGACAGAGTAATATTTCAGTATTAAAATGGATGGGGCAAAATACTGTCAAATTCTTGAGGAAAACCTGCTGCTCTCTGCCAGACAGTTGTCAATGGGAAGAAGATTTAACTTCCAACATGACAATGACCCAAAGCGCACAGCAAAACTGACCACACAGTGGTTGAAGGAGAAAAGGGTGAATGTCCTTGCATGGCCTAGTCAGAGCACAGATTTCTGTGAGAGATCTGTGGAATGACTTGTAGACAGCAGTCTACAAACGGTCACCATCAAATTTCACTGAACTTGAGCAGTTCTGCAAAGATGAATGGTCAAATATTGCAATGTCTAGATGTGCAAAGTTAGTAGAAACATATCCCAACAGACTAAAGGCTGTATTAAAGCAAAATGTGGTTCAACAAAATATTTGAAAAAGGGGGTGATCCTTTTTGAAACTCAGTGATTATGTTTTTTATATATATTTTTTTTTCTGAAATGTTGGTGTTATATCTTTCACTTGGATGTTATAAGTTGCACTGAGTAAATACAGCTGAATGAAACAAAAACTGTGTCTGTCTTCATTTCAGGCTGCAAAGCAACAAAATGTGATTATTTTACAGGGGGGGTGATTTTTTTCTATACCCACTGTATGTATTGTTTGTGGGCTGTTCCTCACTAAACACCTGTCTCACTGGTATCATCACATCTACAAGTCACTTCTATTCAAAACCCCACTGTCCCTAAAATACATTTCTCACCATAGCCTCACCCACCCACAGCCTGCGCTCAAGCAGGTACATATCTCTGGTCACCCCAAAAGCCCACAACTCCTTTGGCCATCAGTCCTTCCAGTTCACAGTTTATTCCCTAGTGCCTTAGTTATGCCCCATGGTACTTTATATTTGCACACACTCATCTGCACTGTTAGTATTCATTGTATGTTATTTGCACTATTATCATTTGCACTGTTACAGTCAAGTGTTATCTAATCCATTGTTACTGCCAAGACACTTTTCATACCATTTTGATCTACCTCTCTAATTTAGGCCTAATTTGCACTAATTGTACATATACGTGTCTTATCCTCTATATGCAACTTGTATTTTTATTTTATTTTGTGTGCTTCATTTGTAACTACTATGTCATATTGCACTATTGCGCCTTATCTTGCCCAAATCAACATTGCAAATGAGAAGCTGTTCTCAATTTATTTTATGGTTAAAAATATATATATTTAATTGTAAGGCATTGAAATCAGCGCTATTATTTTGGAGAAAAAAATCCGTGTTCGTGCTGCCTTATATCCTGCTGCTAGATGAACGTTAATTAAGTTGGCGGAGAAGGACTTTCCCATACTATATTTCGATTTCTTTAGAAGAAAAAACGAGGAAGTGGAGGTGTGTCATTTTTCTGGCAAAGCAACAGCTCATTACTGCGTGTTGCTGGAACTGTTGCCTGATACGAAACTCGAGTTAGGTGTAATAACCGACTACGATTTTGAAGTTTTTAATCAATTTGCTGTTTGAGTCTATATACACTGGAAATATCTTTTTATATTTTGAAGTAATTATTTACATCTACTTAAGTATTCTTTATAAAGACATTATGCTGTCTTTTTGTGGTCCACTGGCAGTCATAGTGATTTTGGTGGCTGAAGTTTCAACACTGGGTAAGTTGGTCAACCTAATAAAACACAGTGACACATAATTTATTTGATAGAGAGTCAAGGTCACTTAAGTTACCTTGTATATTTGATGTCTCAGTCGTTAGGGAATCAGACTTGTCGTCGGAATGTTGCCGGTTCAATTCCCGACTATGCAAAATGTTGTTGTGTCCTTGAGCAAGGCACTTTACCATACGTTACTTCTGGGGAATATCCCTGTACTTACTGTAAACTCGACCGTCTGCTAAATGGCAAAATTGTTAATTATTGTTGTTATGATACTTTATTAACATGTTTAAATATGATAAAATCATCATATTGTTTTATTGACCTAAATGTTTGTAGTTCTACTATCTTTTAACATTTGTCAAGAAATATGCTGTTGCCATTTTTATAAATATAAATAACTAAACTTTATACTAAAAACACACTTAAATTGTATATACAATCATGCCAGATTAGGGTAAAGAGACTGTCATGTCTGATGTCGACGGTATTCATTATAGACATTTGTTTTGTCAAATATAATTTCTTTTTGGACTTGCATGGGCATTGTATAAATGTTAGACAAATGTTAACAACAGATTTTGTGGTAACATAATAAACCAAAGGTGATTTAAAAGAAGGAACTCATTGGGCGTGATATCTGCTTGGTAACTCGTAAATGCATGAGATACTGTGATAAGCTTGTGAAGAACATTGCTAAAGTGCAATAAGCATTTATTGTGGTAATGGAAGGTATCACATTTCAGTTTAATATGGCTGTGGCTTTCAAAGTATAAAAACTGATAAGGAGTTTAAATATCTTGGGCAGTGGATGGCTGTATTCAACAATTCTTGTGCTAGCTATAATAAGATAATATATAAGAAATATATAAATCATTTTAAATTTGTCTGAGGACCACTATAGTATGGGAGAGCGGAGCATATTGTTACAGGGGCAAGTTGTGACATGGCCCTTTTCCACATTGATTTCAGTACTCCAGGACAGGTCAAAACACAGTGAGATGAGGACAGTAGTTGTTTTTGATACAAGACACTTTAACCTAAGTTGCTCCAGAGGGTTGTCCCTGAACATAATGTTAGTTACTCTGCTAAATGACAAAAATGTGAATAAGGCAAAAGTATCAATAATTTCATGTGAAGTTTGAATAGCTTTGTCAGCTATGTGCTTAGGGCAGGGGCATTTGTCAACAGACACATGTGATTTGCCTTATTTGCCTGATTGTAATAAAAACTGTATAAAACATGACTTGGTGGTGTAATTGTAGTTGTATAATGAGAGAGAATATAAATTTTCACTGAGTTGGCAGTGGAAATGTTAGGACACCTCACTCATTGTCTAATGGTACACAGTTCAAATAAAACACATCATCCAAGGGTCCAGGGTTTCAATTTATATTACGTTATATTTGTTTAAAAACAAACACAGTAACACAGTTATTTCAATTACATTTTCTTTGTCAAATCAAATTATTTTATCGGTGCAAGTTGTCACAACTATTCAGAATGTATTAAATCAGGAATACTTGTTTTTTTTCAAAGTAATAGTTAAATTTGTTTTAGGCAAGACCTTAGGCTATACATCAATGTTTTAAATAGATTTATATAGATATAACAATGCAGAAAAATATGAATTTCAGTGTGTTTTAACATGCCCTCGTCTCCCTCATATTTTTAAGTCAAAATAATGAATTTTATCCAACCAAGTCAACTTAATAGTTTGACACAGAACCAAGAAGTTCAATCAAATAAAACAATATTACAGTTAATTTGACAGAAAAAAAATCATGATACTGTATGATAAGTGCAAGTCATTTCATTGTCTTAACTTATAAGAACAAGTTTAATAAGCTAATATTTATGTCTACTCAACCTTTCATTCAGATCCAGAAGTCAAATTGACTTAAGAAGGATTACAGATGTGTTGATTAAAAATGTCACATTATGATTGCAAGTAATTTTATTGTTTTACCTTATAAAATCAAGTTGATTAAGCTAATATTCATGGTTTTACTCAACTTTTCATTCACCTTTAAGAATTCAAATAAACAAAAGCTAGATTACAGTCATGTTGGCTAGAAATGTAAAGTTATGATGACTACAATGTAGTAGAGGATTGTGGGTAATTCGACATTTGTAGATTTTAAGATGATTTGACACACTCTTGTACAGTCATATGCAAAGGCACCCTTGACAATTTCCATGATTTTCATTCATAAATAATTGGGTGTTTGGATCAGAAAATTAATTTTGGTCTCTCAAATAACTGAAGGACACAGTAATATTTTGATAGTGAAATTAGGTTCATTGGATTAACAGACAATGTGCAATACACATCAAAATGAAATTAGAGAGGTGCATAAATTGGGGCACCCTTGTCATTTTGTTGATTTAAATACCTGTAACTACGTAGCACTGATTAATTGGAACACACAATTGGTTTGCTGAGCTCATTAAGCCTTGAACTTCATAGACAGGTGTATCCAATCATGAAAAAAGGTATTTAAGGTGGCCAATTGCAAGTTGTTCTCTTTGACTCTCCTCTGAAGAGTGGCAACATGGGGGCCTCAAAGCATCTCTCAAATGACCTGAAGACATAGATTGTTCAAAATTATGGTTGAGAGGAAGGTTACAAAAAGCTATCGCAGAGATTTAAGCTGTCAGTGTCCACTGTGAGGAATATAGTGAGGAAATGGAAGACCACAACAAGAACGGTCAAAACAGCCCACAGACCACCTCCAAAGACCTACAACATCATCTTGCTGCAGATGGTGTCACTGTGCATCATTCAAGAATTCAGCACACTTTGCACAAGGAGAAGCTGTATGGGAGAGTGATGAGGAAGAAGCCTTTCCTTCACACACGCCACAAACTGAGTCGCTTCAGGTATGCAAACGCACGTTTGGACGAGTCAGCTTCATTTTGGAAGAAGGTGCTGTAGACTGATGAAACAAAGATGGAGTTATTTGGTCATAACAAAGTTTGTTATGCGTGGCGGCAAAAGAACACAGCATTCCAAGTCCAACACTTGCTACCCACAGTAACATTCGGTGGAGGTTCCATCATGCTGTGGGTCAGTGCCGGTACTGGGAATCTTGTTAAAGTTGAGGGTCGCATGGATTCCACTCAATCCATGGGTCACAAAGTTGAAGTTACACCAGGGATGGATATTTCAACAAGACAATGACCCAAAACACTCAAAATCTACTCTGGCGTTTATGCAGAGAAACAAGTACAATGTTCTGGAATGGCCATCTTAGTCCTCAGACCTGAATATCATTGAAACTCTGTGGGGTGATTTGAAACGGGCTGTCCATGCTTTGCAACCATCAAAACTAACTGAACTGGAGATGTTTTGCAAGTAGTAATGTTCCAAAATACCTTCATCTAGAATCCAGACACTCATTACAGGCTAGAGGAAGCATCTACAGGCTGTTATTTCTGCTAAAGGAGGCTCAACTAAATATGGATGTGGTATTTCTGTTGGGGTGCCCAAATGTATGCACCTGTCTAATTTCATTTTGGTGCATATTGCCCATTTTCTGTTAATCCAATTAACCTCATTTCACTATTGAAATATTACTGTGTCCTTCAGTTATTTAATAGATCAAAATTAAATTGCTGGTCCAAACACCCAATTATTTATAAATGAAAATAATGGAAATTGTCAGTGGTGACTAAATTTTGCATACGACTGTATAAATAAAAAAAGTACATTTATGTACTGTAATTACAAACCCGATTCCAAAAAAGTTGGGACACTGTACAAATTGTGAATAAAAACCGAATGGAATGATGTGGAAGTTTCAAATTTCAATATTTTATTCAGAATACAACATAGATGACTTATCAAATGTTGAAACTGAGAAACTGTATAATTTCAAGGGAAAAATAAGTTGACTTAAAATATCATGGCATCAACACATTTTTAAAAAGTTGGGACGAGGCCATTATTACCACTGTGTGGCATCCCCTCTTCTTTTTATAACAGTCTGCAAACGTCTGGGGACTGAGGAGACAAGTTGCTCAAGTTTAGGAATAGGAATTTTGTCCCATTCTTGTCTAATACAGGCTTCTAGTTGCTCAACTGTCATAGGTCTTCTTTGTTGCATCTTCCTCTTTATGATGCGCCAAATGTTTTCCATGGGTGAAAGATCTGGACTGCACTATATAAATAAAACTTCTTCTTCTTCCATTATTTTTCCCCGCAGTATTGGGGGAATTGGTGATCCTCTGCCCATCTTAACTTCTGAGAGACACTGCCATTCTGAGAGCCTCTTTTTATACCCAGTCATGTTGCCAATTGACCTAATGAGTTGCAAATTGGTCCTCCAGCTGTTCCTTATGTGTACTTTTAACTTTTCCGGCCTCTTATTGCTACCTGTCCCAACTTTTTTGGAATGTGTAGCTCTCATGAACTCCAAAATTAGCCAATATTTGGCATGACATTTCAAAATGTCTCACTTTCAACATTTGATATGTTATTTATATTTTATTGTGAATGACATATGAGTTTGAGATTTGTACATTATTCCATTCCTATTTACTCACATTTTGTAGTGTCCCAACTGTTTTGGAATCAGGTTTGTACTTCGAGTGTTTGATCATGTTTTAAATGTTTTAAGGGGCAGGCTAAACCTGAAATAGAGGGTGAGAGTTACTCTTAAAATTAGTCATAACCTGGTCCATCAAGTAATATCATTTTGTACTTCAGTATATTTTAGGGCTATTGAAAACAATTATGTAAAAAATGCATTGGCTTTCTGGCTAAGGCCCTAATAAAAATAACATCAAAATCATTAAATAACTCACAAAAAATATTTAAATCTATGTAAACCTTATTTAAATCACATTAGGTCAATGGTGTATAATGTGGACTTCATCAGAATGGTTTTAAAAGTTTCATAAAAATATCCAGTTGACATACTTAAGTGTCGAAATAATCAAATCAAATTTGATCCAAGATGATAAATCACAACAGAACCTGGTAGACTTTACAAATTACCCTTCAGCCTTTTTGTTTTTCATCAATATCTTGTTTTTGAAAATGTGTAGTTCACACAAACCTCATTAATCTTAGTATACACAACCTGTTCTTCATCACTTAAATACATAATTTATATGTATTAATATATATATATATATATATATTAATACATATTTTATTTGACTGACTATTATCTGGCAGTCTATTGTGTGTTCACTTAGGGGTGTACTCACTTTTGTTGCCAGCGGTTTAGACCTTAATGGTTGTGTGTTGAGTTATTTTCAGGGGACAGCAAATTTACACTGTTATACAAGCTGTACACTTACTACTTTGTAGTACATTGTAGTATTCACTGTCATTTCTTCAGTGTTGTCACATGAAAAGTTATAATCTAATATTAACAAAAATGTGAAGGGTGTACTCCTTAGTAGGTGGAGCCTAGGAAGAAACCTATAGAGGGGCCAGACTCAAGGGGCTGGCCAATCTTCTTCTAGTTGTAATGGGTGGGGAATCTAAAAGGTAATCGGCCAATTTTATTAAGGACACATTGTTTATCAGTATTCAATTAGTGGTTCATCAAACAGTGCCCCCTATGGCAGGGATAATTTTATTGGTCAACCCTACACCTGGAATTCACCAACAAAAATCAGAGAGCAGGACAAATCAGAGAGGAGAAATTTCACATGCGCAGGGAAGCAGCCTGAGTGCAAGGAGAAGGTTTGAAGCTGAGAGCAGGATATCTGTCCAAGCAAAAACATATCTGAGTCCAAGCATAAAGTTTGAGCAGATGCAGAGCAAATCCAAGCGTGAGCAGTGGCTATTTGAGTGTGAGAGCAAGGTTTTGAGGGAAATTATTACATAATCTGAACGTAATATTAATTAGAAATGCTCTGAAATTGAAAAAACGCATTATTGAAAATAGATGGGAATAAAATTACATAATAGCGCTGCCAAGGATTTGTGTTAGAAAAGTCAGATTATCTATCCTGCCACATCGCTTTCCAGCGACTCCTTGTGTCCAGATCGGATGTCTGTGGCTTCAATCGCTGAATTATATTCAGTGAATGTAATCATCCAGTGCATGATCCGACTAAAGTCTTCCGTGTTGGACTCACAGTGCGAATCAATGGCTAGGGCAACATGTGGTTGGATGAAACATGTGCGCGCCCTTTGCCATTCCACATAACTGTGCAGGGAGTTGCAGAGCTGCCGACATGGCAGAATTAGATGGAATTGGGAGGGGAGAGAGAGATCCGAGTTCTCTGGTTTAGTTGGAATAGGGTCCAGTTGACATCTGAAAGGCTTTGAGGCTTTAAACCTTCAGTGAAGGTAAAATTAAAGTACTTTATTGTCACACACACATACATGTAATGAAATTCATTCTCTGCATTTAACCCATCCCTCAAGGGAGCAGTGGGCAGCCATTTACAGTGCCCAGGGACCAACTCCAGATCTAAGCCAGTGCTTTCGTCAGGGGCATTGACTGGAGAACCTAACCTGTGAAGGATTGATTAAAGGGATACAGGATATGCACTGTTCTGTGCAATCTCAAGACAGATGAGTTTAGGAAAAATATTTTTTATGAGTAGAGTATGAGTCTGTAATTAGTTTTCTAATGACTGAAAAGAAGCTCATGAATTCATTGCTGTTGAAATGTAGGCCAAATTCTTTTGCAGAATGCTGCACTTTAGTTAAATTTGCAACTATAACAAAAAACCTTGAGGATTGTTCTACTCAATTTAGTTGGAGAAATAGGCTGATTGAGCAGAAGTTTCGATAATGAAGACAGTCTAGCGCATGGCCCAAGTGTGCTTTGGGCGTGTCCAAATCCACTTTTGCTAGTTTGATGGTGGAAAAAAGGGTCCATGCGCCGCAAAATATCTACCTTGACCTTTACGTTGCGTAAGTATAGTTGGTCAACGTAATCATCCCGTGCATTACTGACTAAAGGCTTCCGTGTTTGACTAGCAGTGCAAAATGAATTAGCCGGCTCGGCAACATGTGGGTAGATGAACCATGTGAGCGCCCCTCACCATCCCGCATCTGTTCAAATAGTTGCGGAGCTGCCGACAAGGCAGGATCAGTGGGAACTGGACAAGGCTAATAGGGAGGGGAGAAAAATTAGGAGAAAAAAACCTGTCTGAAACGTGTCATATATGCCCCAAACATAATCTACTACTTAAATAAGAGACATTTGTGATCATTTACAAATCCCTGGATCTGTTATCTAAGCGCCAATGCAATCAGTAGGACTTTTTCATGAGGGATATAACATGGGCCGGCAGGCTGTCCTCCATATACTGGCACCGGTCAACAGACCTGGGTTTGAGAAAAGCTGCTCATCAGGACACCAGTGGAGGATGTGCCATATTTCTCCTCTATAGATAGGGTGGATACAGGAGGGACATCAACAAGCAGAATCCTCACATAACCTCAACATAGAACATTGTAACAGATTAGAATCAGCTCTAAAGCTGTTGCCATCAACAAGCAGTCTAGTCAAGGTTCACCTGGTAATGGTTATCCAGGTACCGACCCTCAGGAGCCAAGCCTGAAAATGTACACTACAATTAACTGCCAATAGCTCATGGCAGGTTCTTTGTTATGGCTTTATACATAAAAAACTAAAACATTTTTATATTTTCCCAACAGTTCCACCTCCTGAAAATGTGACAGTGAGCTGCAACAACTTTCAGACTGTTGTATATTGGAACTACAGTGAACAACATCAACATCCATTGTTTGATTTAAAGATAAAGGGCGATTACCTGTAAGTTTGGCTGGCATGAAAACTACCTACAGGCTCCTCGCTAATGGCTTTTATACCGTATAGTATTACATACACACAATGATGGATGGTGTCCAGGAAACTCAATATAAGTCTAGTTCTACCTTAAAAAAGTACTCCTATAGAGAATATACCATACTGTGTCAACAAGAATATTACAATATATTTTTTTGTGAAAGAGTAGACTTACAATACTCAGCATAAATGAGTAAACTAAAACTAAAAGTTTATTATCAAAGGGATTTATGACCATGGTGCGACAATGAGTACACCTCAATGAAGCCATTAAGTATTAAACTAAAATGCTAATTACCTGGAATTCAACAACAGACAAGTCTAACCAATTATCACACTGACAAGAAAGGTGGAATTTAACCTATACAATCTCCCCCCAGTTAATGCTGATAATTACAGCACAACATGGAAGAGGAATGTCACAAGTCTTGAAAAATAAAGTAACTGCTTTACACAAAAAAGGTCAGGGCTACAAGACAATTTGTAAAGCTTTCCTAATCAGTTGGAATACCTTAGCAAAAATTATTCAAAAATTCAAAAAGGATGGACATGTGGCAAGCATTCTAATACTTCCAGGCCATCCACGGTATCTAACATCTCAAAATGAGCATTTTGTCCTAAGAAGAGTTTAGGAAAATCACCATGCAAGTTCATCACAGTTAAAGTTTAACCTGTAGAAAGCCAAACTGGGTGACTGTTTCATGTAACATGATACGACGTATGCTGCACAGGAGTGGCATGCAATGGTGTCATCCACGAAAGAAGCCACTGCTAAAGCCCATGAACAAAAAAAGCCATTTAGCATTTGCCATGGCCCATGTTGACAAAAGTGAAGAATATTGGGACTCCATACTTTGGTCAGGTGAGACGAAGTTTACTCTTTTTGGAACTGATGTCATCCAAACTGTATGCCGTTTCAAGGGGGAAGAGTATAATGAAAAATGCATGGTACCCACAGTAAAGCATGGCAGTGTTATTCTGTGGGGTTCTATGAGTGCTGCAGGTGTCAGGGAATTGCACTTCATTGAGGGCATAATGAATTCACAGATGTACTGTGAAATACTGAAAGAGAAGATACTACCACCTTTCTGCACCCTGGGTCGCTGCGCACTCTTTCAACATATTAATAACCTGAAACATACATCCAAAGCAACTCTGAGCATCATTCTACGTCCAGCATTCAGGCTCTGAAAGAGCTAATTCTACAAGAATAGAGAATGATAGATGTGGCAGTGTGTCGACAACTTCTTCACTCCATGTTCAGAAGAGTTGGTGCTTTCCTTAAATCATGGAGGTCATATAAAATTAGGTAGAATATTTTGTAGGGTGTACTCATTTTTGCAACACCTCATTTGCATAAAATTATTTTCTCACTCCAATGATGTTGGTGACCAATCTTTCTGTTCATAAAAGCAAATGTTTCACAGAACTCAATTTTGTTGAATTTCAGCTACAGTAATTGTTCTGAGAAATTGAAACAAATCTTGATTTGGGTGTGCTCATTTACAGTACACTGTGTGGTAAGCTATCACTGATTTTGTATTAATATTTCTAATATTATAATTAAATTGTTGGTGAAATATGACTATCTAACTGTATAATTTGAAAACTATGTAAGAGGCATCAGATAACTTAATCACCCGGAAGAGCCTGTTACCTGTAACAATATATATTTATGTCTATATATCCAACTTGTACAGTGTATTGTATGTGTTATGCAACAGGTTATAACTCTAATAACACACATATATATCTTTCCTTTCCATGTGTCTAATGTACCTCTCATGGTTGGCTTTGTTGTACTAGGTTTGAGGAGATTTCAGACATTAAACAACATCATTATGACTTGTCCTCGTTAATATGGCCAGCCAAGGAATTGGATAACTACTTTGTGAATCTAACGGCTAAGGTTGGAACAGAGATCTCCACACATCAAGAGTCCATAAAATTTACATTTAATAAATTCAAGACAGCTCCAATCAAATGTAAGTATAATGCTTTCAAAAGAGGCTTGTTCAAGTCGCCATTTAAAACAGACCCAGGTTGTTTGTAAAGAAACATTTGTAATTCCTAGTCTGACATGAAAATGATCCATCGAGACAGATGTTTATGACACTTAGCAGTTTGCTTTGCTCCACCCATACTCTTTCAATTTGATATCAGGCAAACTGGACTTCCCTGCTGTAAATCTTTCCTTAAAGGATGGGGATATTGAAGTAGAATTTCATAACCCTTACCACCTGTACCCAGAACTGAAAGAGGTTCAAAATAACAAACAATTCGAATACAAAGTGATGCATGGGAATGTAAGTATTACAAGGATTAGTAAAAATCTTCAATATAGTAGTTATACTTGATCATATTCTGACAGCTAGACGCAAAAGGAAATATTTCAATGATAAATATATTCGGCTAATATCTTAAGTTATCACTATATACACACTTTCTGGCCAGACGTATGTGTACACCTGACCATCAAACCTATGAGGTTGTTGGACATCACATTCCAAAACTGTGGGCATTAATATGGAGTCCCCCCCCCACTATATGTTTCCTGTAGCGTTAAGATGACCCTTCACTGGAACTAATGGGCTTAACCCAAACCCTAAAAATCAGCCCCAGACCATCATCCCTTCTCCACCATTAGTAGGGTGTGCACATACTTTAGGCCAAACCGGTTCCATGAAGGGCTTAGTGTATGCACATTTTCATTTTTACCTTGTCCTTGTTACACCCTTCATGGAACTGTTTTAACACCTGTGACCTACAGCATGTTACGTTCCAATAGAATGACAAATTACTGCAAATTACCCCTTTACTAATCACATATTGATTATTGGCTTTGCAGACTCCTCGTCCATTTAAATGTACAAAAACAATCTGTCAAGAACCAACCTCCTTTGTCTTCATGAAGGAGGAACAGTATTGTGTTAGTCTGGAAGGGATGGATGGCAGGTTAGACTTCCAAAGAACTGGACAAATTTGTATCAGTAAGTACAATAATTTGTCAACATTACCCATTTTAGATAAATTTGGTTTAATTACGCCATTTCATTCTTATTATTGTTGAGGAGAAAATGTCTATAGCCACTTGCAAAGATATAAATGTGCAATACAAGTTCACTAATTGACTAACACGGATAACTGTGTCAGGTCCAACTGAAGATGATGACCAAATGAAGATCTTGTCCATCATTTTGCCAATGATCTTCTTTGTTTTGATAATCATCCTAATACGGGTAATAATAATAATCTGCAAGAAAAATGTGCAAAATGAACATTTTCCAAAGACTTTGGTATGTTTTTACATTTCCAGCCTAATCCACTACTAAACAATTTCCTACCAATGTTTTCTTCTGGTCAAATACACCGTACAATCTGTGAGTTCATCTCAATATGTCCTTTCAATATGTTGCAGGTGTTAATCCTAACGAACCCACATGACAAGAATATAATGCACTTGCCACAAGAAATCATGTCACACATCAGCAGTATTGAGCCAGCTATCAGTGCATCCCAAAGCCTGCTGGATATTCAGGAGGATGAAGACTCCCCAGGGACTGGCTATGACAGAGGACATGCACCTTTACAAATGGATTTGGAGATGGGTCCTGGAGATGTAGTGGTAGGCTACGGCCATGCCTGAACACTGAAACCCTGATTTTATGCTTCCGCTAATTCATATGAAACTTCTCAGTAATGTGAGCTGCAGTAGATACTGTACGGAGGTCTTACATTGAGGAGCACTTGTTGCTACTCTGAATGTTGTCTGGAACATTCTGGCTCCCAGAGTTGCATGAAGAAGTCCTGTCATAGCTACATATTCATACTGGTTCTCAGGAAAGCTCAAAGGTGTGATAGAAAATGCTGTATGTTATAATATTTGTGTGTGATAACCTTCACATTTTTCTCCCCTCCCAATTGGTCCTGTCTAATTCCCCACCGACACTGCCTTGTTGGCAGCTCCGCAACTCCTTAGATCTGTGAAGGATGCTCACACGGGACATCCAACCAAATGCCACTGAGCTGCAGATACTTTTTGCACTGCTCATCCAACATGGAAGCCTTTAAGTCAGATCATGTACGGGATGATTATGCTCAAATATACATCCACGATTAAACTCACATGCGCCTGATCTGCACACAAGGAAATGTATGGCAAGGTAGATACCGGTAATCGGACTAATATATCCCATATCCGGAGCAGCACTATGCCAATGGGTTTCCTGGCAAATTCAGAGAAGCCACAGGCAGGCTTTAACTACTGACTATCATGAGTAGATTGTTCTGCTAAGCAGCACTTAACCCTCTATACCACACAAGCCCCACTATTTTATTCTATAAAACTATCTTTCACCGGATGGATCAAATTACAATATTTAATCTCACTAAATTGGTTAATTCCAGAACCCTAATTAACCTGTTCTAGTGTCTTCAGAAGTCTTCGTCTGACTCTTAAATGCCCAGAGGACACGTGTAGCACATGTACTGTTGACGTATGTGTCTGAATCCAAATGATTTTAAAACTGTATCAGTATTCTTATAAATGCTTAAAAATACATTGTAACAAAATGTCTCAGCCGCTGATTTTGATGACAAGGGTGTGGTGAAAAGCATTGAATGTGACGCATCCTTAAACCACCAAAACAGCAGTTCTACACCAGTGTCACACTAACCAACTGAGCTACAGTATATAAAGAAAACAATGGTTAACCAATGCTAACCTGTAATACTTGATTTTCCTGAATGTCTTGGGACCAACTTTGTTTACATTTGCAAATATTTTGAAAGCAACATGATATATATATAAATTACTTTGTACATCGAACTGCTAAGGATCAAACCTGAAAAAGCATTGGCACTTAAATGTATTTTATCATTTTCCATTGTTGTTTTATGTTTGGTTTCTTTATAAATAATTTTGTATGGACAAATACTGATTGGATGTGTGAATAAAGCTATCTATATACTTCACTTCGGGGGCATTTACATATTATGTAAATATCAAGTGAATCAGTTTTTTAAAGATTTTCACAAAATATCGTCGAAGCATATTTACCTTTATTCAATAAGGTACAAATGGATATTTTGGAGTAAAGTCTGACATTATCGTCAGTACAGCTAGTCTACAAAAACCTTCAGAACTATTATAGTTTCAGAATGTTTTTTGTGGTCTTGCAGACTCCTTTCGTTACTGTGACAACCACTGAACAGACCATCAATTTGATCTAGGACCAGGTTACATCTTTCAACACTCCACAATAAAGGCCCCTGCCCAGTCTTGGGGTCACCTCTGTAAATGGCTATTGTCAGGTTGCTCTCAATCACTACTCAAGAGGGCAAACAAAGTCAGGTAGAAAAAGGCTGTCTTCATCCTGGACAGCTAGGAAAGCTTCAGACCCTGGACGTTGGAACGCAGATTTAACATTTGTTTCTCTTGATAGGCCTTTTCTTGTTTGAAAGCCAGTTTGTTGGCTTTCTTCTCTGTTCTTCGCTCCTGTTCAAAAAAAGCAATATGGTGTCACGTCAGACAAATTGCTGCATACGATTTAGACATCCTTGTAAAATTGTTGCTACTTGATAAAATGTGATAAAAGACCTTTGTTCCAGGATCGGTTCCAACTGTTTTGTCATAACTCACCTTGCGCTCCTCTTTGATAGCCTGCTTCCTGGCCCTCCGCTCCTCCTTGCTCTCCTCGCGGGGGCGGGGTTGAGTGGAGACGCGGGGCAGGTCGGAGTCATTGATCCTTTCAATGCGCTCTGCCTGCTTGGCGGTCATGCCTCTCTCAGGCAGGACGTCCAGGGGAATGCCAGTCTTGTTGGAGACACGGATGGGCTTAACCTGAGGAGATACAGAAAAACCCAGTACTCAGGTCAGTGAAGCATCTCAGAACACCTGCAGCTGTGGCCCCAAAGTTGATGCAGACACTGCATTTTCATTGCCAATGTTGGGTAGTAATAAGGAAGATGAGATAATCCTCCAGAAATGATTGAATAGCATACATGCAACTACGTGATCATTTACATTCTGATATTTAATTTTACCTTTGGTGGATCTTTGATTACTTTTGGATGGTTATACAAATTCGAGTAGGTACCTTAAGTAGAGAAAAAGCAAGGAAAGAATGTCAATATTGATATAAGAAAGACTGACTAATCATATGGTCATAAAGATCAGCAGTGAAGACCATGTTAAAGTGTAAGTTACTGAACAGAAGACATCCACAGCCATACTGGACTAACTTACTGATAATGGTCTCGCAGTCCCACTTCTCTGCTGGTGCCTCCAGCACCAGGGTCTCCATCCCGTGCTCTTCTTCCTCACTGTCTTCGTCATCATCTTCCTCCTTCAACACTGGCAGAACTTTAGGACCCAGGTCATCAGGCCTCAGGGAGCTGGAAGAAGACCCTTCCATTACTGTCAGTATCTAGTTAATGACACATTCGCCCAATGAGGGCGATTAATCCTGTCATGGGCGTTGGCACGGTTACGGTCTCACAGACTCACTCTAACTTCTTCTGTTTGAAGTAGTCTTGGATAACCTCCTCCAGACGAGCACTGTCTGGTTCGATGTGCCCTTCCACGTCTGCATTGTCCAGGGCCCCAATTTCATCACCGTCAAATTGCTCGAAAAACTAAGGGCAAAGACAGAAACACAATACAATAAAATAGATTGTATTAATAATAACATGTAATAATAATACTAAAAACAATAACACCAATAACATAATTACTGCACAAGTAGTGAGGCTGCTAGATAAATCAGCCAAATAATCAAAATGTTGACAGTAGTCACAAAGCAGCTCATGTCTGAAGCCAGTGGGTTTAATAGGTCCGCTAACCTTCTCAAAGCGGTCGTCCAGCAGAGTGAGCTGTTCGTTCCTTCTCATGACCGATGAGCTCAACGAGTACTCAGTGAAGCGACTCCTTGTCTCTTCGTCCATGAACATGAACTCCCGGGGGAACCCCTCGCCATCCTCATCGCCCGAGACGGCGCCCTCTGAATCAAAGTCCCCTTCGGTGTCGCTACCCTCTTCATCTGTGTCCTCCCACTCGTCGTCATCATCATCATCTCTGAAATAAGACAGGTTTCGAGACTCACAAGTGACTTGAAAGAGCATGTACACAGAGATAAAGCAGCGTGCTAAAACGGTTCAATATCAACGAGAGCAGCTTTACCCAGACAGAACTTTAATTCACAGATTAGTGACTAACAAAGAATAAAAATTCTCAACTAATCGTAACATCAGCGGTACAGAGCCCAAAATTATTCTTTCTTTGGGTCTGGATTTGAACAAGTCATATTGTTGTAAACTAAGTATATATTCACACCCCGTCTCAACAGCTCCCTCGACATCATTGGCTTTCAAAATAAAGTCATCATCCAGCATGTTGTCTGGGTCATCGAAGTCAAAATCCTCATCTAGAGCAGCTACAATGTCGGGGTCCATGTCCAACCTAGGACCTTTAACACAAAACACAAGGGGATAAACGATATTTACAACTCTTTTGGTTCTCAAGTATGTAGAACAACTAATAAGTCATTTGAATGATGGCCTAATTGTGAAGAAAAACATGTCTTTGTGAAACAGTGCATGACAAACTGTCGTGCTGACAGAGGCCTCTGACCTGAGACGGGAGCCGCTTTGTTCAACATTCCCACATCTTCCTCAAACTCGGACGCAAACACAGAGGAGGGGAGTTTGAAGGAGACATTCTGCTGAAATGTTAATGGCATAATTTCATCATTACAAATTATTGGACAAAAATACTGGATTACATTTTTATTGTCTATTTGTTAAATAAAATGCATTGTAATAACTTAATACAAATTGTATAGTGAACAAAAATTAAATGCAACCACTAAAGATTTTTGTGAGTTACAGGTAATACAATTCAGTCAAAGGAAATGATAGTCGTTAGACCTTAATCTGACTTCACGACTCAGGTACCTTAAAAACAAAAGTTTGTCATGGAATAGAAAACAAGGGGTTATCTGGTGTGTACAGCATATTCCTCATGGATTGCAACACATCTCCTTCACATGAAGTTGATCAGGCTGTTGATTGTGGGCTGTGGAATGTCATCCAACTCCTTTTAAATTATGCTGCTGGAAGACGCTGCCAATCCAGAACATTCCAAACATGCTAACAGGTTTCTGGTGAGTATCTGTGTTAACATTGCCATTAATGAAATGCAATTGTTTTCTGTCTATAACGCATGTCTGTATTCGATAGATCTACTGCCTATGACAAGTAGTCTTGCGTGGCTAGACCATGAGTTACAACACAAGGTCTGGTAAGAATGCTATTTTTTATATAATTCAGAAATGGACCATTTGTGACAATTTTTACAACCAATTGCGTGTTTATGTAGGTAGGCCGGAAAGCTTTCCGGGAATTATGCTGGCGTGTTTTACGATCAGTAGCAGAATGGCAACGATGCCAGCTCCCTGTTTGTTTCATTCCCGGTGCCTCCAATGTCTGAAAATGTTCATATGAGGTTGTCCAGATGTCTATACTGCAGCCATTCAAAGGTAGCCGTCTGGATTGTGAGACTATTTGACAAGTGAACGAGCACAGCAGCGCACCTATGTACTGATATACCACACTAATCAGTTAAATGGATTATACTGGCAAAGGAGAAATGCTAACTAACATGGACGTAAAGACAATTTACGATAATCATAATAATAATAATAATAATGTTATATTTATATAGCGCCTTTCCAGGGTTCAAGGACGCTGTACAATAATCAAGCAACAATAATGACAATGGACAATGATAACAAACAACAGTAATTAGAGGAGAGTAAAAGTACAGTAAAAGAGAATTATGTAGACGAAGCAGCATACAGCAGAATACAACCAGACACAACGAAATGTAATACCACTTAAGGATGGTGACATTGAGAAAATAATTGAGTTGAGCAGTGTTAAATTGAGAAATACTCTTAACACAACAGAGTGATTGGGGGAGAGAGTTCCATAGTTAGGGTGTGACAACACTGAATGATCTGCCCCCCATTGAAGCTAGGCAATGCTGAGGGACAACAAGAAGGCTAGAGTCGGAGGATCGTAGAGAGAGAGTCAGGGTGTAGGGATGGAGCAGGTTACAGAGATGGGGGGGGGGAGCCAAGCTGTGCAGAGATTTCAAAGTGAGCAGGAGGATTTTGATAAGCCACTTAAAGTCAGTGAAGATCGTACAAAATTGGGGTGATATGGGGAGGTGTGGGTAAGTATTCTAGCAGCAGAGTTTTGAATGTATTGCAATATGGAAATGGAGCTAGCAGATAGACCAATGAAAAGGGCATTGCAGTAATCAAGACGTGATGTGACAAATGCATGGATGACAGTTTCAGCGTCTTTGTTACTGATAAAGGAACGAAGCTGGGCGATGCGACGTAGGTGAAAGAATGCTGATTTAGTTATGGAATTAATATGAGGAGAGGAGTCAAAGATAACGCCAAGATTTTTAACAGTACTAGATGGTTTGATGTGAGAACCAGCAATCTCGCAAGCGAAATCGGTAGGAATTTTGCTAGTGAGTGACGGAGGTCCAGTAAAAATAATCCCAGTTTTGTCCATGTTAAAATTTGAAAATTTGAATGAAGCCAATCTTTTATTATACACTTTGCTTCAGGGGGACAGTAGTTGAACAAAAATCTTATACCGAGATGTAGAATTGTCTTTCAGAGAGATAGGAAGAGAACCTAGAGCAGCACCAGAAATTCCCACATCCGAAAGGCGAGATGAGTAGTTCAGGGGAGACAGTATCAAAGACAGAGCTGAGGTCGAGCCGCAGGAGTATAGACAGAGAACCAGAGTCACCAGAGAGAAGCAAATTATTCAGAACCTTGACAAGTACAGTTTAAGTACTATGAAGAGGGTGAAAACCAAATTGAAAGGGATCAAAGACATTATTTTTAACTAGAAAAGACTGAAGCCGGGAGGCACCAGTACTTTCCAGTAATTTTGCTATGAAGGGTAGATTTGAAAAAGGACAATAATTAGATAAAACTGAGGGAACAAGGTTGGGTTTCTTGAGAACAGGTGTAACAGCAGCAGTTGATTGGCAGAGGGAAGGTAAGAGATGCATTGATGGAGTGAGAGATACAGTAGGTGCAGAGATATCTGACTGGCAGATTTTTAGAAGAGGAGTAGGAGCAGGGTCAAGACGACAAGATGAAGGGTGGAATTTTAAACCAACTCCGTGAGTGACCAGACTGAGTCGGTGAATATCAAATATTCATAGCATCATTAGAGATGCACTGGTGGATGGCATCTGTCGACTAGCAAGTGATAAGCTTTCGGTGAAAAATGTTTGGGTTCTAATAACGTCATAAAACACGGGTCCAACACTTCACATGTTGTGTGTATATATTTATGTTACGTGTGAATGCCTGCATTGTCTTGGACACCAGGAAGATTAGCTGACATTATAGTGTTGTGCAGTAGATATTTACACTGTTTATAAAGGACCAGGAGCCTCATTTATAAAAGTTTGCGGTGGATTTGCGTCAGAAGTGGCTTCCGGCGAAATATAGGATGTGCGTACACAAAGAAATATTCAGATTTATAAAACCGTGCGCACGCACGTCCTATGCAGTTTTCCTTTTATAAATCACAATCAAGTCTAATACGTGGCGCAGCTTTTGCGGCTACATGTCACGCCCATATTTGGCCATAAATAGTCAGTGAAACGCCCCAAAATTAATATTCATTGATTGAGAAATCATGGCAACTTCATTTAATGTGAAGTTGAAAATATTGTAGGCGAGGTGGGAAAGAGGAGGAATATGTTGTTTGAAGGGCACAGTGTGCCTAGTACCAATGCCGAAAAGGCGTTGGAGTGACAGAAGGTTGCAGACGCTGTATGAAAGTCAAACTGTGGCCGAAATCAAAAAAGTGGTCAGATATCAGTGGATGTCAAAGCGTCTAGCGCTTCATCGCAAAAGTGTGTCTGCCACAGGTGGGGGAAAATTGGTTACATTACAGAAACATGTCTGCATCACAAATTATTTTGACATTGGCGGAATGAAAATGCTTTCGATTAATGAAAGCATGTTCATTCTCATTCGTTGCCCTTATGGCAACATGAGTGCACTCAATAGCACTGATTACATTTGGGAAACCGGACATAGATGCAAAATGTGCTTTTTTGTTTGCCTGTTCACCCTCCGTGTACGAAAACTTCATGTAATTATGCGTCAAGTCTATTATACCGACTAACATGCCTGGCATAACCCGGCTAAGGGGTTGGCTAAGATATCCCTGACCTGTCAGTCATATTCCATCTGGAAAGTGCCAGTCGCCAGAAATCTTGTTATTAGTGTTATTAAAGACGCCAATAAATAATATGCATTAGGCTATTATTATTATTATCATCATCATCATCATCTTCTAACAGCACAAGATCATCTATTGTACGTCATTACGCATTGTGATGGAGTGGGTCTTTATAACCATCCATTTGATTGTATCTGATAATCTACAGATGTCAGTATTAATCTAATTGAAAATAAAAAATAGTTCTGCACAAATGGAATTTCTTGCACAAATGGAATTTCTTCAAAATGGTTAAGACATGCGTCACGATGGAACACATTTAAAAAAAAAATGAACTAAATGCATATAAATGAACACTATGTTTCTGTATCTGATTACAACATTTATACTATGAAAACAATATTCCCCAATGGACAATAAAGACTATATATCTATCTATCTATCGTCATCTATTTATCTGTCTGCACCGCCAGACAGAGACATTGACAAGAATATCAGTTTTAAACATGATTTTGTTCTGTTCACCATATTATTTGAGGATGAATTTCATAACATGCCAATATAATTACATAATATATTTGAGTGTTCTTTTTCCAAATATGTGCAATATGTGCTTCATTTGCATTTACGTTACAATTTTGTTTCATTTAGTTTGTTTTTCTCTGCAGGCTGTTAATTGTAAGCATGGCTTTGTGACATCTTCATATTATTAATGAGAGGCAGAATTTCAATTTCATTTACACAACGCTCTGCGGTTTCAGACAGATCTACAGTAGCCTGTCTGTTTCATCTATCTGCCGGTGGTGTCGACCTTTCTCATTTCACCTGTTTTTGTGCATACGCCTGGGTCAGAGTTGCCGTGAAGGACTGCACATTTTCCCGTCAAGTTTGCTTTTTATAAATCCCAATTATTGCGTAGAGAGCTGCGTACGTCTTCTTTTGTGCATACGCCACGTTTATAAATGAGGCCCCAGATGATTTTACCCTCTACTGACACTGGACATTTTTTGGTCGCATACACAACCCCACATCCACTCCAGTCATTAAAAACACAACCCCAACATCCACTCCAGTCATTAAAAACACAACCCCAACATCCACTCCAGTCATTAAAAACACAACCCCACATCCACTCCAGTCATTAAAAACACAACCCCACATCCACTCCAGTCATTAAAAACACAACCCCAACATCCACTCCAGTCATTAAAAACACAACCCCACATCCACTCCAGTCATTAAAAACACAACCCCAACATCCACTCCAGTCATTAAAAATATCTTCCTGTTAGACTTACTACAGGGATAGCCTTCTCTTCCTCCCCAGCTTCCTCGTCCTCCCCATCCTGGTCATGTGGGCGCTTTCCTCTCTGTGACCTACCAGAAGAGGCCCACTCTACAGCTTGAGAGGTCTCCTTCAGGTGCTGCAGATAGTTGTAGTCATCATCGAAGAACACCCCAAACTCCCTCTGTTCCTCCAGCCTCTTCTCAACATCCACCTGAACGCAGAGAATAATGGAGCTGCTTACTGAGCTTCAAACCAAATACAACTTCCTGGTTCTTAAGAGTTTAAATGTATTCGATAAGGCACTTTTCACTTGGAATCTTTTTATAGGACTAAGACCAAATATCCGCCATATACCTGATATTCTGGGTTTTGCAGGTACCAGTAGATGTCATTACCTTCTGCTTGAGGAGGACATGCTGAGGGGCCTTTTCATCTGCTGCGAGGGGATCTCTCTGACTTCTGTGGACCAGATGGAAGGTCACCGCCTGTTCCTTGTTGATGAATTTCTTCTTCCGTCTGTTAGGCTACCAGAAATGCACGGCGAAAATGTTACAATCTCACTCGTGGTCTGTTAAACACAGATTTATAAATAAAACCTTTCCACAAGATGGCGGTGTTCTACACATTGATATTGTTCTTGATCTAACCCAAAAATGTCTGGTTATAGACTAACTATTTCCGAGTTGGTTGGTTATTGAACGATTAGATAGGTACGTACTGTAACATTTCTGAGTTAACACATACAAAAGTTAAGTAACAACAGTAAACATCAGTTGTCACTGTCTGGCTATTAAACGTTATCTACCATCTATCTAGCTGTGGTTGGACATAGCCTAGCCTCCACTTAGCTCATATTCTTGGCACGCAAAACAGCGTCACTTACCATAGTTTAATTAGATCGATGTGAACACACAGTGAAAACAGTTTTCAACAAATGTTACCGTTATCTCGTGTAAAACGAATCGTAATTTACTGAGGCCGATAATCACAATTGTTCAATATTGTTTACACACGCTGACCCCTTCCTCGCAGCTCACACGTTGCTTCCGCCATGATTGTTGGGGAAAACCATTTAATGTACCTATTGCACATAATTTAAAAACGTGTATGTTCGTGCACGTCATCCAAAACACTTTTTTTAATTCTTGAGTTTTTAATTAATGTTATGTTTTCAAAGTAGAGCTGGTAGCTTAAGTATTTATATATATATATATATATATATATATAAGTATCAATGCTTATGTTCCCCATTTTCAATTGGTATAATCCAGAAGACTCGACCAATCGATGTGAAATCGATGGAAAATATCAACCTTCTCGAGATCAGTCAAGGGAACCACCTGGAGAGGTTTTAGAGACCTCTAGTGTCCAAACACGCTTCCCCAAAGAACAGACAAGCGGCAATTATCCTCAATAGCCAACAATTAACTTACTAGAAGTCAGATTTACATGAAATAAATATTGGATGGACGAATGTTGTTTTTGGTCATAATAAAAAAAGAGCGCGTAACTTTTACAGTGTGTGGCAATCTTTAACAAGGTGAGTATGTTTTTGTTGATCTTTTCCTATTTTTGCTCCCTGTCTATTTATTTGTCCAATTCCCCTTTTAGGACTAGTCTGCAACCCCTCTCAGGTGGTGGAGGATTAAAGATCGATCACATGCTTCCTCCAAGCACGTCACCAAGACGTCTTTCATCACACTGCTGGTTCAAGCCTTAAGACAGTCCATATGTGGGAGTAGTGAAACATTCGCCAACTTTCCAACCATGGATTGAATTCACAGGTGCTCAACCTGCACACAGGGAGTTGCACAAGAATGATGTGACAAAGTGAAAACTACCACTACAGCAGTACTGTACCAATCTGTGCTGCCCCTGGCATACCCCCTGGATATCATTTTAAAAAAGCAGCGACCATTCGAATGGTGTGTCCACCGTGACACAGTTGGGATGTGGATCGTTAAGGTAGCATAGAAGTTAGAGCATCTGACTGGTGTCCATATTAGGCCCCGTTTCAATCCCCAACCGCCCAAGGTGAAGGCTTTCTGTCTGTGAGCAGGACAGTTATTCTTAATTGTTCCCAGATTGCTGCAAATAAGGTTGCTTCTTACTGATCTTGGCTGGCTAAAGTAGGGTATATCAAAATATATGTGCACTGGAGGACACGTCTCATTCTTTGACCTTCTTGACTGTCAGAAAGAGTAGCTGAATGTAAATATTTACTGACCAATCTAAAGAAAAAAAATGAACAGCAAAAATATTTGTCAAAACAATTTAATTTGTAATTCTCACAAATAAAGAAAGCTGATACATGATGCTAAAGAGAATTGTACAACTATCAGTGCAGGCTTTTGCAGGCCTATTATTGGAGCAACTCGTTAAGCAGAATTTAATTCAAGAGGCATAACCTCCAAACTGATGCATCAAAGTATGTTGGTTTCAATAACAACAACAAAAACAAGTGTTCAAGAGACATACAAAGTAATCGATCAAAACAAATAGCTAGTAAAAATGCATGACTTTTACACATTGTAACTATAGCTGACTTATGTCCCCAGTCAGTGTGGTAAGGAGCAAAGTGTTGAAGCCATGTACTGCATTCCGAGCACTTTGTTTTACTCTGTTCTTCTGGTTTGATCTTTCAGTTTGATCCTCATTAGACATTCATGGAAAGGAGAAGGAACTGTAAAGACATAAAAAATCACGTCTTGGTGGGTACAATCGACGGACTGTACATTGAAATCAGAAACATCACTAAACAATCTGTAATTCATTTCATTTTATATCGCCCAATCAATGTTAATTTTACCTGCACCGTGTTCATTTTCACCACGCCTTTGTTGTTTGTGTCCAATGCCTGGAAAACCCCTGGGGAAGAACAAATTGAAAAATATTACCCAACAACCAATTTGGTATGTACTACAAAAATTATCCCTACGTGCTAAATTGTCATAAAATTTTCAAATGAAAATCATGTCCTATTACTTACTGAACATGTTCTCCAGGCGCACGATGCAGGTGAGGTAGTCGTCAAAGTCGATTTCGTAGTTGTCATCGCCAAACCTCAAGGCAATCAACTGCAGGAGCTTATTGTTCAGAGACATGCCTTGGATGTGGTAGAAAGAAGATGTTTTAACCTTTATATTTCAGACCCCAAAGTGTCTTTATGTCTACTCTCAGCATGGCGATAATACACTCACCTAAAGGATTATTAGGAACACCATACTAATACTGTGTTTGACCCTCTTTCGCCTTCAGAACTGCCTTAATTCTATGTGGCATTGATTCAACAAGGTGCTGAAAGCAGTCTTTAGAAATGTTGGCCCATATTGATAGGATAGCATCTTGCAGTTGATGGAGATTTGTGGGATGCACATCCAGGGCATGAAGCTCCCGTTCCACCACATCCCAAAGATGCTCTATTGGGTTGAGATCTGGTGACTGTGGGGGCCATTTTAATACAGTGAACTCATTGTCATGTTCAAGAAACCAATTTGGAATGATTCGAGTTTTGTGACATGGTGCATTATCCTGCTGGAAGTACATGGTGGCCATAAAGGGATGGACATGGTTAGAAACAATGCTCAGGTAGGCCGTGGCATTTAAACAATGCCCAATTGGCACCAAGGGGCCTAAAGTGTGCCAAGAAAACATCCCTCACACCATTACACCACCACCACCAGTCTGCACAGTGGTAACAAGGCATGATGGATCAAGGTTGTGCGTGTTGTGGCTTCACAAATGCTTTGCTGCATACCTCGGTTGTAATGAGTGGTTATTTCAGTCAAAGTTGCCCTTCTATCAGCTTGAAGCAGTCGGCCCATTCTCCTCTGACCTTTAGCATCAACAAGGCATTTTCGCACACAGGACTGTCACATACTGGATGTTTTTCCTTTTTCACACCATTCTTTGTAAACCCTAGAAATGGTTGTGCGTGAAAATCCCAGTAACTGAGCAGATTGTGAAATACTCAGACCGGCCCGTCTGGCACCAACAACCATGCCACACTCATAATTGCTTAAATCACCTTTCTTTCCCATTCGGACATTCAGTTTGGATTTCAGGAGATTGTCTTGACCAGGACAACACCCCTAAATGCATTGAAGCAACTGCCATGTAATTGGTTTAGTAGATCATTGCATTAAGGAGAAATTGAACAGGTGTTTCTAATAATCCTTTAGGTGAGTGTACATGTTCTAATAAACAGATAACTTGCTAAAAAAAACAGGGAGGAAAGCCTTACAGAGAAAGACCTTGAATAAATACAATCATAGCATTCTACTGTTGACATAGGAGAACATAATGCTAGCATATCTAACTTAAAGCTATTTAGTATGATCTCACCTGCTGCTTTGAGAGCTAAGCGAAGTTCATATGTAGACATCCTCCCTGAGCGGTCAGTGTCAAATGAGATAAAAAGCATCTGCAACAAAGTTAATAAACATCTTTATCAAAGGCTATGGGGCTGTATGTTACTGTAATAAACATCTTTATCAAAGGCTATGGGGCTGTATGTTACTGTAATAAACATCTTTATCAAAGGCTATGGGGCTGTATGTTACTGTAATAAACATCTTTATCGAAGGCTATGGGGCTGTATGTTACTGTAATAAACATCTTTATCAAAGGCTATGGGGCTGTATGTTACTGTAATAAACAGCCTTCTCTACTTACAATCCATTTCTTCATCTTTTCCCAGAATACTTTGAACTCCTGAAACTCAAGCTGCCCTGAATTGTCAACCTGGGTGGATCTGTCAAGGCAAATGCATTAGAAAATTACTGAAGACTAATACTAATCTCAGTAGCATTTCTCGAAGTCCCATTACAGATGATTAGTGAAGGATACATCCATGAGGTTGATGATGCTGTGACACGTGTTTAGACTCACGCCTTCAAACTGGATTTCTTTCCCTGAAAGAAAGAAATAGGAGCATTGTGAACAGAATCCCTGTAATAATAATGATAATATTTCTTAACTATTACTGCCAGATCGTATGACCCTACAGATCCGGGGCGAACGTGTTAGACTGCTTTGTGCTTTGAAGCACACTCCAAACATGTGGATTTGTATTACCTATTCTATTAAATGGGTCTTATTGCTAACGTCTTGAGTGGAAACAACACTTACTCCTGCTCAGCACTCCGTTTAGCACCTGCTGGAGCTCCATGGCAGAGATGGCCTGGTCCTTAGAGAAAATACACACGTTTACATATGAAACTCTTTTTATGACCAAAAGGGGGCGCACAAGATCTTATTATCCATTAGGTATCAGAATCAGTAAATATTTAACTAAAGAAGATCATTGGAGTATTTAAACATAACATTATTTTTACACATTGCCAGCTGTATTAGTTCTCAGCTCTGCCTAACCTACAATGCACATTTCATACCGAGCCAGAGATCTTTTCAAACAGCCTTCGAAGTCCTTTTTCCTCTGCTGTCTCCTGCTCTGGAAGACTGGGCATTGGGGGCTGAGAAACAAGTCACAGCACAATGCAACGTTAACTTAGGGAAGAGCAGCTCATCTTGGCAGCGTTTGGCAGCTCATTAGCACAGTACTTACATCTGGCAGATTGGCGTCAATTTTGGATCCCATCTCCCTGTTGATGACATCATCCTCATGTTAGTTTGACAACGTAAGCTACATGCAAAGTTAAAAGTCAAAGAAATATTATGTTAGTTGTGACTACAGCCATCAAGGGCTTTCATGAAATCTACAGCTTCATCACCTACATGCTTGAAACTAACACCGATTCACTGACTACTCCAAATGACAATAAAGATGATCATACACGGCTTCAGCTGCCTTCTCGGAAAAGACCCGAATGAGGAAGTCAGCCTCCTGGTGGGGCTGGAAGGTGGTGGGCACCACCAGGTAGTTCCCTGGGGGTAGGGAGAAGCGCTCGGAGATCTCTCTCACATTGATGTAGGTCTTACTGCGAGCCTTGGATCCATTGTAGCGGAAGAAGTCCTTACTCAGGTGGTCCACGTGTTCAGGGGCCTACGTAAGAAGACAAAGGGAAGCAGACCTTTTGTTTCAACGCCCTTGACATTCAAACAAGTACTTTTCCAGTTATTCTGGAAATACCCAATATTATTCCAGAGGTACCATGTCTTAGAACAAGACAACCAAACTATTCCTTTTGTTTGTTCGACCTAATATAAACATTATCACTCTTTGCCAGGAGTCTCTCTGACCTCATAAATGGCAAAGCCGACAGTCTCCAGGTCCAAGCCCTCTTTCCTGAGCGCGCGGCGGTTCTTCTGCATCAGAGCAATGATCAGGCTGCATTTGTCGTTATGATCGTCAGCATCTGTCAGGGTCAGCTTGAACTGAGGGTTGGTCCAAAAGGTATCTGGGGAAACAGGTTAAAATGGTTTGGTTTAGCACATCAGGATCAGGTTAGTTCACCTCTGGCAGTGGATTAATCATAGTTACAACTGGCATTCTGGTTTAAGGTAGCATCTTCAATCAAAACAAAACTGACTTTGATTCTGGAAAGCTCAGATAGACATTGATATATTTCTTCTTTAGAAGAAAAACCATAATATCGTAAATTGAGTAAAAGCTACCATAGCGCATGTCCAACTACATTGTAGTCCTCTCACCTATGAAGTTCCTGCAGCCGCCTGCGGTTGAGCCGCGGATCCAGCTGCCCTCGAATACGTTCACCTCCCACTTGTGCTTGGTGTCGTCCGTTAGAGCGTCCGGAGTCAAGTTGCAAATCTCCACCTTGTCATAGTTGGCCTTGAAATCCTCAAACTCCATCCTGAAATAAACACTCATTTTAAATTCCCTTTCACTGTATATTAAAGGGGTGACCAACAAACCTGCATCTGAAGAACTGCAAGGAACATAAGCCTGAAAAACCATTAACTCCCCAGTCCAGGGTTAATGACTACAGTTCATGAAGATCATTTGCTGATGAACTTGTAAACAAGATGGAGGAATGCATACAGAACACAATTTGATGTGAGAGCTGGAGTTTATACTAACCAGAATTCACCATCTTCCTGGGAATTAAGAAGAATGCGTTTTTTCTCAGAACTGTCGATAATGTTCCACTCCTTTGCACTGTGAGACAGAATATTCCAGATCACAAAAAGCAGAGGAAGGTGCAGATGATCTGTAAATATCGGGATGGAAATTAACTGGGCTCACTTGTCACTCCAGGGGCCGTTCCACTCCACTTGTCCCCAAGGGTTCCTTATGCGGATCAGCTTGACCTTCCCTCCTCTGTAGTTGACTTCCTCGATGCCTGTGATGGAGTAGGCATGTCCCTTCACCAGTCCTGTAGTTGTCTGGGCCTCTGAATCTGCAGAGCTGGTGATCTGGAGAGAGGAACTAATTTACTATGACCTACATTTATCCTACATCAGACCACATCTCGGAACCTTGGAGTTTCTGGTCTTTCTGAACTTTCCAATAGAACTGGTTTCTAATCAAGGATTACCTACAACTAAACACTTAGTCTACATGTGTCTGACAATGAAATCTGAATTGGAACAAAGAGCTCAACCTCTTACCTTTCAAAACTACCAGAAAGATCTCACTAACCATCCGGAATAAAAATATTGTAAATTCAGGATTTGTCCAAGATACCAGCAATAGTGCTGGTTGTTATCTCAGGCAAAACGTTGCTTCATGGCAGCTCTACAGTCCCACTGACATTTACTTGGTCTGTCCACCAGTCATTAAGGGCTCTCTTACATCAATGGAGCAGCCCATCATGGATCCTCTATCGTGAGCTTTCTTCAGGATTTTGAAGAGGTCGTCTGGAGAGTTCTTGGTCTCGTACGTCTCACCGACGCCACCTGTAAAGTCCTCCATAGCCTCCAGGGTGCTGCCTCCCTTCAGGGACTCATAGCTTCCATTCAGTCTAACCAGACAGGAAACACAAACTCCTATCAAGCATGCATGATTACAAGAAGCCAAAATGGTTGCCGCAACCATTTAAGTTTGCAGTACTGCTAAACATGTCCAGGTCACACGTACTTGGCATAGGCCTTCTCTAACAGTGCGCTCCAGAACTCGTCATTAGACGCAGAGTGGACCATCACCAGGCGGTTCCTCACAGTGGGCAGCCTGTCGTCCACCACCACATCCAGCCATTTGTTGTGCTGCCAGAACTACAAGAGAGATGTCAGACTGAGAAAGATAACCATATACAGAAAAATGACCAAAACTGCAGCTCTTTGTAAATAAGATGGAAGCACTTACTGCACAAAGTGTGCAGTTAGTCAGTGACACTGATACAAAATGTAAGTTGTAAGTTTACAGTGAGGTGGTTAATCTACCTGGAAGTGGAAGATGCCAGCATAACTGTTGTCGAAATCTTGGTCCAGCGGCACTACTCGGCCCAGTGTCTCTTGATGGAGGGTCAGAGAGGCAATGGCTGCCAGGAGCCAGCAGTCCCCTGGATGACAGAGAGAGGTAGGATGTGACATACATTCTGAAAGCAATGTGACCCTCTGTAACCTAGCTCTTTCATGGCTCAGGTTGTGGAGGACTATGCTTGCAAAGCCAGAATTCTGGGTTCATTTCTGGGACCACCTTTTCAAACGTATGCATGAATTCATATAAGCTTTAGATAAAAGTGTTTTATAAACTGCATATTTTAATATTATTATGCTATAGAATAGAGGTCTTAAACCAACCACAGGCCACATTAGTCTTGCAATCTGCTTGAGTTGTATCGTATAAGAAATGTATGCAAACCTAGATGAAAAACATATACAAACCCAGTGCTCCTTGACATATGTCAGTTCTGTCAGCTCCATCTAATATGAACTTTGGATTCTTACAAACTTCCTGTAAAACAATGAGAGCAGGTATGAGAGGCATGGTGACTGGAGAGGAACAGGTTTAGATGCAGAGGAGTGACTGCTGACTGGGTGTGCTCACATTCCTGCTTTTTGACTCAGTCCCAGTCACTGGAATACAGGACAGAAGTATTACAGGTATTCCTTCACAGGGAACGCCCGATGCAGATTTGTGTAATGATAATAAATTAGGATGTTAGTGGTCTCTTTCTTAATTTGTCATTAATGTCACTACGAGAAGCTAAGTTTGTAAAAATTAACCGTTCTTCATCAAAGAATTGTAAAATTATTTCCCTCATCAAGTCAACAACTTCTGTTATCTGATATGACGTATATAAGGTTTGATATTGGTATTTGACAATGTCTAGTTGTTCACACTCAAGAGATTAACACGTGTTATTTGCTGCAATCTATCCCATAATATACAGTAATAGAGCTGCCCAGAAGCAAATAAAAAGCATTAGTCACTACCACTTCATACCATGCCAACTAGACAGAAGTCTCAGTGTAATGGAAATTTGTGCAGAATTGGTGCATTAAGTTGCTCTTTAATGAGTTGATTCAGATCTTGAATAAGTACTTAATTCAAGTGCTGCTACATTTTTTTTGTTTTGCCCATTTGGCCAATAATGATGCATTCCACATACACTGTACATGTGCTATCTGCAAATTACCTGGATAAAGCGCATGCAGTACAGAAGCCACACTCACACACTGATTCATTTGGAATCATGCGGTGCAGATCAAACCATTGTGTGCCTTCATTTTGAGGCATTATATATTAAGTACTTCAGAAAACACAAAAAGAGAGTTAGCTTGTGAACCAACCAATATCCCCTTAAAGGTACACATTGCAGTATCAGTCATGGCAAGTCATTACATGTCAATGGAAACGTTAATTATGAAATGAGAGTGGAAATGTATGACTTGTTAGAGTTTCTCCAAGTCAGCCACCTCTCCTTGCAAAGTGAACAGAGAAAACAGTGGATGGATGATCCAGTGCTACATTCCAGTGCCCTGCACACTGCCTCCAGCTTTAAGGTATTAGACACCACCAGTGTAAAGTATAGGAATTATAATAGCATATGCTACCACATTATACTGTCGTCCCTTCAGAATAAGAACCCACCAAGGACAATCATTCATTCATTCATTCAACCAACTCCTGTTCTAATGACACTGGGCTTGCTCTGTTCGGTCAGTCACAACAGCTCATTAAGACTGGTCCTATGGCAGGTTACGTACCCCGGGTCTCTTCCATTCAAAGTTGAGGGGCGCGCTCTGGCTGTAATAGAGGGAAGCGTCGCATGCAGGGAAATCTGGGTCCTCAAATAGTTTTTTCTTTTTCAGACACTCCTGCTTCAGCTGTTCAAAGGTCTTCCCATCAGACTGCGTGCTGATAGCCTTGTCTGGCTTGGGGACCCCACCGGATAGGGATGAGAAGGCGGGCATCTTGAGGGGCTCTGACGCCAAACACAACACAGAGATATGGAGAAGGACTGTGTTTGAGGGAGAGGTGCCACTCGGTTGTGACAGAGAAGTGTTGTTGTTGGGCCCGATCTGTGTTTGATGTGCATTTGTGGGCTGGGGCGACAAGCCGGTCAGGTGAGTACATACAGGCATGGAGTTTGGTACACACCCTCCAGACTGTAAACTGGTTTGTCCTCTCTGGCTATGAATGTCCTAACCTCACCCACTTTCCCTATTCCACTGGTTGTTAAAGCCTCTGTCTTACTCCGTCTCTGGGTTTGGCTCATGGGTCAGTCGGAAGAATTCACCATGGCTGACAAGTAGATGATAGAATGTGTTCTGGAATGTCATGTTTGTAAACGCTGACAGGTATAGTAGATTAACATTAGTGGGGACTTGTTTGACATCTTATCAAGTTGTGAAGACAAAATTTGTCATGTCGTAATGATGTTTTATATTTACAATTAGAACATGAAGAAGAGACAAAAACAGCAAATTCCAAAGAGTTCTTACCTTTATCAATAAATGTTCACCTACTAAGAAAAACATGCAACTTTGCTCTCTTTTCAAAGAAAAACAAAAAACAAACAAGTTCTTTGTTTACAAAAATATATTTACAACTCTCAGCATATTACAAAATGTCACTAACAGAATGGTAAAAAAAGAAACAAACTGTGATTGCTCTTATATTAATAGCAGTTTAGAATTTTACCTGTTTTGTTAACAATAATAATGTTGAAATTACAGGACGAAGTCGAATGGAAGCTACAGAGAAAGAAATCTAAATAAAAATTCAAGTAACCTAGCATGACAAACATTTGTAAGCGCTTATTGAGATCTGTTTCTTAGATCTTTGCTGATAATTCTTCATCATTCTGGTCATGTCAAGCTAACCTTTTAAATGGAACTTGTTGTAATGGGACTTTGAGTAACATTTTGGATGCATAAAAAGCTACACAGTTTCACCTGTAAGTCCTATCGGGTAGGTCTCAGTGACAACATCATAAACATGAAATTTCCTTGACTTTGAACTAAACCTCTGATTGGTTAAGGAAGAACAACAAGTAATTTTCCACAATGACAATGGCTGAGATGAGACCACCGGACAACAAACAGCCAGGCCAAACAAAATGGCTACTGCTCCTGTTTCTCCTGCGCCGTGCCCGTCACCAGGAGCAGATTGCAGGCCATGAACTGGACATTGAGCACATTGCTGCTGTTCCCAGTGTAGAGCCCCACCAGCTCACTGGACGAGCCATCGGTGGGGGGCACCCCATGAGAGTTCCTAATGTCCCACACCCTGACCGAGTTGTCCATGGAGGAGGAGGCCACCAGGCTGCTGTCTGGGCTAAAGGACAGGCTGGTGACGCTGTCCGTGTGACCTCGAAGGTCCTTGACCAGAGCACCCGACGCCAGGTCCCACAGTTTCACCCGCTGGTCCTCACCTGCTGACGCAAGGTACTTTCCGTTGGGCGCGAAGGCTAAGGACAACACTGGGCCCCGATGTCCTGTGAACAGGCGCACAGACGCCCCCTGCTGGGTGCTCCAGAGGCGCACCGTCTTGTCGGTGGAGCCTGTGGCCAGGTAGTTGGAGTTAGGGTGGAACTTGACGCAGTCCACGTCCGCCAGGTGGCCGGCGTATATCCTCAGGGGGTAGGTCCTGGAGAAAGTCCAGAGGCGGGCGGTGCGGTCGTGGGAGCTGCTGGCGAAGTAGAGGCTGCAGGGGCTGACGTCCACATCCCACACTGGGTAGGCATGGCCCTGGTAGAGGGCAGTGTTGGTGAAGCTGCCCAGGTCCCAGTAGCGGATGGTCGTGTCCTCCGAGCAGGACAGCAGGCCCGAGCTGTCCGTCAGGAAGGCTGTGCGGAACACCGGACCGCTGTGGCCTCGTAGGGTTTTGATCTCGCTCCCCATTCCATCCTCCTCCTCAGCCTGAATGGGTGGGAAATCAAATGTTCTGAGCAAAAGATTTGGTACAGCACATAAATCGTAACATTTCCCATTATTGACTGAAATGCCAACAAACACTACTACCTAGCTGAGTGAAATGTCAAAGTTCTCTCTTTTGAAAACCTCCTCACCTCCTCCAGCACATCACAGGCTAGGCGGATGCGTGACACATCGGCACGGTGCGGCCTGGACTTCAGCTTCCTGGCCCGGAGGCTCCACAGCTTGACGGCCGAGCTGTCGAAGCCGGCGGCCAGCAGCCTGCTGTTAGCCGACACCTCCGCCGTGTTCAGCAGCTGCTCTGTGTGCTGAAAGGCGTAGAAGCACACGGTGGTGAGTGACGGCGGACCCTCGCGCACCTTCTTGATGGAGTCCTGCAGCGCCTCCAGGGCCGCCTCGTTCTGCGGCACCCCTGCCGGGACCTCCACCCCGGCTGCCTTCCCTGCCTCAGGTCCATCTGCACCCGACCAAGTTGCAGAAGAGACGGGGGCTGCGGTTGTGGCTCCAGCTCCGGCGACTCCGGCACCTACAGTCCCGTAGAGCTGGTAGTCAGTGCGTGTCGAAGATGTGACCTCCACCTGGATGTGAGTGCTCAGCGCCCTGCAGAGGGTGCTGTTGTCCTGGCTCTGCAGGTATCGCAGCAGGTAACTGTAGGCCGGCTCCGTCAGGTGCACCACGTATTTGTGGTGGAGGAAGGCCAGCAGCTTGGGGTTGGCGGTGACGTCCTGCTGGGTGAGGACATGGCGGAGCTGCTCCACGGTGGAGCGCTGCTCAGTGTCCCCCAGGAAAAGGCCTTGGAAGCGGTTGTAGAAGCCATCCACCGCCCCCTTCAAGCTGCAGCGCACCATGTCCAGGTGGAGGTAGACAAAGAGGGGGAACAGGACGCAGCTCACCTCCGGGCCCCAGGGCACATCCGCTTCTGGGCAGAGGAAATACAGAGGATTGAACAAGGACCAACATCTAGAAAACCAGCCTAGCATTTGCTAATAATAACTTAATACTGAGTGATATGCTATTGTAGATAATGGACCAGAAACCAATTTATCAGTGTACATACATAGTCTAATAAAATATGTACATATATGTACCTGAGAGAAAATTACACAGTCTGGAGAATTGGAACTCGTACTGTTGAGGGTCAGCCTGGCAAGGGGCAGCTGAGACGATGTTTGCGCATCCCGACTCAGTCTGCACTGCTCAACGAAGAACAGAATTACAACAAGTCACTTTTTTTTCAGGAAGACTACAAGTCATACTACTTGAACTTCTCAATTTGTACCATGAAAAATCAAGTTAGCTGATAAGTTGAAACCCTTTCGTTGATTGTGACAAGTATGTAGACACATCTACTCCACATTGAGTACTATTGACAATGACAATGGAATCTATCCCCAAATATGTGCGTGTTGTTTTAGTTTGTGATGATGACACCAGCTCAGCTGCCTCTTCAAAACCGCACCTGTAAGGTTGGCAGCCATCTCCTCTGCAGACTGAGACAGCTTCGCCCCTTTCAGGGAACTTTCAGTGTCCACATACTGCCTCCGCTTCAGGTACTGGGCCACTGTGTGCTGGATCTGCTCCGTGCGTCCCCGCTTCATAGCCTGAGCAAACAGGTATCAAAACACAACCGTTTTAACTGCCACGGCTTAGAGCAAAGTTTTCACCATGTTTTAATTTGTTCTGTGACGGTAACATGATGCACTGTATTTCCATAAACGAATGATAACTATAAACCCTCATATGAATCACAAGGTACAGTAAATACTTAAGATATCATCAAAATAACTTCGGTTACGTTGCAGACGACAAATATCAGCTAATGTGTTGGGTAGTTAGTTTACACTTTACACAACCATTCATTTAAAGTGTCCGTCGGGTCTAGTAATCGTTATGTAAACCTAGAACAATCCCAGATGTGCTAAACCTCCTAAACGCATAATATTGCAGCGCTGTCCGTCACTAGAAAGCTAGCCGCAGCTAATGACGTTAGCTTGCTAATAGAAGAGAGACACGGGGCCCACCACTCCAGAGGTTTTCGCGGGATTAAAGTAGAAAACCTGTCCTCAAAAAATAAAATGCAATTTAGACACGTACTGCATATCGTTATGATATCCGTTGTTTTCACTTACAGAGGATACCGATATTCTATTGATTCAATTTGTTTGTTTTTATCGCAAATATCCAGGTGCTTCTCGTCGCAACTCCATCATGCGTTTCGACGCCTCCCCTTTCATCAAATATCCGCTCGCTCTCATTTTGGAGTCATCGATAGATCGACTGATCTTGCCTGAATGTAGTCAACACATAATGTTGTGTTCTGTTTACTAGCACATTCAAACACTAGCTACTGACCTACAACAATCAAACTACAACCAGTAACAGATCAATGTTCATATTCGTTGTGGTGATTATTGTTGTCTCTGATTATTCATATTCACGCATACACGTTTTAAAAAAGTATTCAATTCCACCATCTGGTGTTAGACGTTTGTACTGCAACTGCAAGTCAGAATTTGTATTTTATGACGTGTAATTTATGCGCCCAAAGTTGTATGGAGTGCGCGCAAAATAGAAGCTAGCTGCTGTTTGGAGGTTTATAATTGATACGTTTCAACGGGATAGTTACGATGTATTCCCCCCGTGCTACCCCTAGTTCAGGCCGTAGGCAATCCTCAAGGGTGACCGGTAGAAAGAGTCTCGCCGGTACACCGACAGGGCTTCTTTTCTCCCCCCGTAGAACGTCGCTAGCTGCGAGGTAAGTGTCCATGCTTCTAAATATCACTACCAGAACTCATTTAACCCCTCTCTTCTCACTACAAGTTTTTTACACACCTGTGCTGCTCTCATTTTCAGATCAACCCCAACTCGGGTGCAGAGTTACTCAACTTCAGAAGCAGTACACTTTGATGTCCAGACATTTGGGTCTTCCCTACCGGTCAAAGTAATGGAGGCTTTGACCATAGCTGATGGTAGGCCACTGACAGACTTCCCTATAGTTATATTGTTCTGCTATGAAAATAATTTGTATGTCCATATCATTCAACCTGTGTCTGTCTGTCTGTGTCTGTCTGTGTCTGTCTGTGTCTGTCTGTGTCTGTCTGTGTCTGTCTGTGTCTGTCTGTGTGTGTGTCTGATTCTGATACTTTGTTCCTGTGTTTGTGTCCTTCAGTTGATGACCAGATCTCAGTCAAGGTGGAGGAGAGTGGTTGGGCCTGGATGGTGTGTGGAGAAAGACTGATTATCTGGAAGATCTGTCAGACTGCTGTGGCCAAGGTAAGATGAATGTGTTGCATATTGTTTAGTAGGTCACACTAGCGGAGGGTATTCATAAAGAAGTGGCACTCCTCGTTGGAAAAGTGCAGTTCGAGAGTCTTTCTAAATGCTTTTCCTGTAATGTGTTTATTTAACACATTCCTGGATTACGCTGAAGATAAAAACCGAACCCATTGATATCCCATGATAACCCCTTATATATTCCAATATCACTGTTACATTCACACTCACCTTCTCTGTTGGATTCTCTAGTTGTCAGTGTGTAAGGACCTCCAGCTGCCCAGCAGTGAATTTGACTACAGTGCTGATCTTATTTCCATATCATCTATCAGCCCTCTAGAGACTGCCACTGTTCAGGTGGGTATTGAAGAACAACCTAGCATGTTGATATCTTTATATGTTAAATTCTAACTTCTTTGAACATTAGCTTAATATATTCAATTCTGTATTTGCATGAGTTAATGTCTACTCAATGTTACTTATTGTATTTTATTTCACTGCCACTAATGTACGATTTCACTGTCCAAACCAATCAGTGTATTTTAATATGCAGAGCTTTTTTTGTTATCATGCAGTCCATCTCTGTCATTGCGGTGTCTCCGGAGGGTACAGCTCGCTTCTGGCCCAGTTTAGCCCATGAAGGCAACTACACAGAGACTGTGGCGGACATGGGAGAAAGTCTCTGCAGTTTCGTGGTTGCTGTTAGGGTAGGTTGTGTCCTGTAGAGTTTTGGGTATTCACTAGTGCCACCTTTATCACAAGAAAAAAAATCACAAGAAATAAAATCCCTGGTGCTTATATCCCTGGTGATTGAGAATCAGGTACAAATGTAAAGCTTGGTCATTGTAGAACAGAGTGTTGAACTATGAGTGTAAACTGATCTATACTTCTGTGTTGTTCCGCAATCTTTTCTCTCCTCTCCATTCTTCCCTACCTCTGTTTACCCCAGGGGGGAAGTTTTATTGTGTCCTCCAATATGGGCCAGATGTTGCGTCTTGGTGCAGATCCTTCAGGGAAGCTCCACCAGAGGGCGCTACAGCAAGGCCAGGGGATGCTGTCTGGCATCGGACGTCGGGTTTCCAGCCTCTTCGGCATGCTTGCCCCGCCCACCAACAACAACGTACGTTTCATCTAGTGTAGTTCTTGGAAAGCCTTCAGAATGTGGCCTATGTGGTGAAATGAGCTGCCATCCTCCCTCTCTGCAGCTGCACAGTGTGCTTTGGGTGGGGGAGACTGGATGTCTATACACCCTGACCTCCTCAGGGCTCAGTAAGTGGGAGGTGGACGAGCTCACAGAGCGCCAGGTGCTCAGTTGGGACTCCAGCCGGGCTCTGAAGGAGAGCATTGCTGATGCCATCTGGGTGAGCTTGACGACGACACATTAACCTCAAACACACGCTTTAAGGCTGTCTTATCACATACTTGTGTATAGTGACAGTACCTAATGTGTATCTATTTATTTTAATATGTATTATTATGTATAAAAATGTAAATTATGGTTTTTATCCAATGTGACATAGTCATGCGTGTATAGAATCAAAATCCTCAAATGACAATCGGACCGTTCTACCTATTGAGCCACACAGGACCACAATATAGATATTATTTGTAATTCTGTGTTTGTTTACATGGTCACATGTTCAGGTAAGTGTGTATTTAGTCTGCTTTTCCCATTGTTCAGGGGTCAGAGAGCAACTACGAGGACATAAAGGAGGGTGTGAATGTCACCTACATGGACATGCAGCTGAGTCAGTGAGTACAGCTCATCCTTCACTTCACAGGTGGGCAGAGACACTGCAACAGGCTCTCTACATACCTTTGCAATGTAGGGCCCTATCATTTCTACATTGCAGAGAACGCAGAGGGAATCACGGAATTCAGACATGAATGCGGAGTTCAACAACATGAAAAAACAAATTTAAAAAAAGTACAGTCCTAATATTAATAGTATTTACCACTGAATAGCTCTTAAATTGTGTGAATCTGGAAGTACATTGTGCTCCGTGCTGTGTGTGTGTTTACTGAAGGAGATCTCACATGCCAGCGCGCACATCTCTGTCATATCATTTGAACTTTGTGAGGCGCTGATCCAAAAAAGTTCCTCCCTTGAAAATTCCCCCAAAATACAACAGTTTGCTGCATTGGACATTTAAGTCGACTTGTCTGACAATCTTACTTCCTCTACTCGTCGTTTAGTTTGTCTAGACTCGTCTATAGAATTTTTTTTTGCCATTATCAATGTGAGTGTTTTGCCTTTTATAATTTGTTTAGATTGCGAATGAGAACATGGTATACACACCTATGCATATTTCGTGAAACAGACATTCTTTTACTGTCTGTATTTGTATCAGGAAACAATTGTTTTGCACATATGTAATGTAAAACAATGTAGCATATGCGGCAATGAACTTGCAAAATTATATCCTACATTAGCATTTTCTATATTTAGTCTCGGGTGCAGGCTTCAGAATTTAATATTGTCCCTTGTGATTTTGTTGTGGATGGATGAAAAGAAAAATAGCTGACATGCACTACTACTGCCTTTGACAGTGGTTCACTACCATCAGTACTGTATACAGACGTATGAGATTAAAAGTGGATCACAAAAATATAACAGAAATCACAGAATTGGCTAAAAATAAAAAGATTTTGTAGGGCTCTAGCAAGTGGTCCAGTATATGAACCCATAGGTCAGTATATGAACCCATAGGTCCACTGATGACCCTGGATGTGACATTCTGTGTGTGAACTTGTGTACCTATTTCCATTTTAATAGTGGTAAAGAATCATCATGGGAAAATCCTCCAGTGCATCTACAGACAAAACTATCCTCTAATATTGCTAAACATCAGTCTAGCTTGTTATTATTATTTATCTCAGACATGTAAAGAAAGTGATTAAGATAACATGACTCACACATTTCATGAAGCATTTGCTCTTCGTGACGGGAAACAATTGTTTTGCTCATATGTGTTGCACCCTTGAAATAATTCAGTCAACTTCAGAGAGTCTTCGTGCTTTTGCAACTTTATATCTGCCCTGGAATGTTTAGAACAAAAATGGATAAGACATGTTTAATTCTAGCCAGCTCAGATTCTCTGACAACTAAAAAACATCAATCTCAAACTGCACCCGCTCACTTCCCTAATCACCGTAATTTTCCCAAATATACAACTCAATTGAAAAATGCTGTGTTCTTGACAGTAAATACGGACTATATAACATGGAAATTACTTTGCTGGCTCGATTATTATCTATGTCTATTTTCCAGGGCACAACATATAGAAAGTAAAAAATGTAGCTATGGGGCGATGCATGTGCAAAACTGTATGTTACTGTATAAGAGTTTTCTAAAATGTTAGGTTCGTTTGCAGGTTTCACAATTACACTTTGTCCATATAGTCGTTCAGTTGCAGAGGCAGTTGTGGAAACAAAAACAACGGTCTCCTCACCAGTGTTGGGGATAACGCATTAAAAAGTAACACGTTACACTAGTCGGACTACTTTTTTGGAAAAAGTAACCTAACGCGTTACTTAAAAAATTCAAGTAATTAGTTAATAGTTACATTTATAATGAGAAAAATTGTTACATTTATGTTATATTTTCACCTTTACTGTTTTAGAACACAAGTTAATAATTTATTATCCGTTGTTGTTTTTTAATCTGTATTTCATTAGTGTGCCTCCACGCCAATCAAAAAAGGAAAGATCTTGCACTTAAAATTGTAATGCGCAGCGTTATGCAGATTGGAGGTTAGCAAAATGGAAGAATACATAGCCTACATTGTAACAGCTGGAAATATTCACATTACTTCAAAAAGCAGGGAGGATCAATAAATGTGTCCATTGAGCTGTGCGTCATGTGCAATCACCTGTCGAGTGGGAGTATAATGGAAAGCTTGTCATTATTCGTCTCACTCAAATGTTTTGGACCGAAATTGCTTTTTTTTCTATGGCGTCTACAACGAGTGGAGATATGTTATTTTAAGTTATATTTTCGCCGGTTATTCCAATAAACACGCATTGAAAACGTGCATAATGTTACATAAAATGTCCAATATGCTTTAACAGGCGATGAGAACGCATATTATGGGCGATGAGAATGCATATTATGGTAGTTTTCTACCTACAGTACATAAGGTGTGCAAGGATTCAAGTGACATGCACTCGGAATGTGTTTATTTGTGCCAGTAAACACACATTCAGAATATAATATAATTCTGCCACCCAACAGATCTAAACTGTACCCTTTAGACTCAATATTTTTGGTTCAGGCCTGCTCAATGTATTCTCAATGTGTCTCCATTAATTTCCGTAGCATTACTAGGAGTCAATTCCCATTGCATATTGTATGTAACTCAAATTAATTTTTTTATCTGTATTTCTTTACTCAGTAAAAATTTGTTATATACTCAGACATTGAGATGAAATTGGTTTTACATACAAACACTCACACATTCATCAGAAATAGACTGATCATATTTGTCAATTGGATCATGCCCAGAGAAAGTAGTTACCACAAGTCTGCACACGACATGATCAGGCAATCTATCTAGGAGCGGCAAGGAGGCCTAATTGTTTATTAGGACCATGATTGTGGTCCATTAGGACCCTGGTTCAAACCCCTTCCCCCCCCCACACACACACACACACACACTCTACCAAGGTGAAGCCTCTATCATTCTGTTTTTGAGCAAGACAGTTAACCCTAGTTGCTCCCAGGTTTTGTAAATAATAATTCTTTCTTAATCAACTTACCATTAAACTTTATTCAAATCATTTAAATTGTTGGTAAGGTTAATAAATAGAAATTTTTTTGTCCAATGATTATTGTATGATACTAAACCTAGACACACCAAAAAGCATATGTAAAAAGCATTTTTAATAGTAACTTAAAGTAGTTTAATTAGTTACTTTCAATAAAGAGTAACGCAGTAACGTAGTTACTTTCAATAAAAAGTACCCAGAAGGTAATGTAGTTACATTTTGGAGAAGTAACTAAGTAAAGGAACGAGTTACTTTTTAAAGTAACGTTCCCCAACACTGCTCCTCACTGTATTCAAGCAGCCCTATCAGCAGAATCTAATCTGGCCAAAGAAATTACAAGAGCAATAGGTGTTTTTATTTCTGCAGATATGCGCCCATCTTTTGCCAAGTTAACTAAACACTCTTTTCTATCACTTTTTCCCTGTACCGCATTACAGTGACCATGAAATGGTACAGTAACCATCAAACCCTAATACGTACTGTGGGTTAGACATACCGTTACACGTGATTGTTATTTTGGCCGGATGAGTGTGCCGATGTGTCATGTTCAGAATGTGTGACTATATGTATTGGACTGACTGATTCCATCTGATGTGTGTCTGAATCCCAGGGAGGGCCTGGTTGTCCTTGCAGCTGCCTGGCACCCAGCAGACTCCCCCTGCCTGGCTTACTTCTGCCTGGTCACCCTAATGGACAACGGCAACAGCATCTTACAGGAGCTGTCAGTGGAGGTCACCAAACACAACCCCCCCTTCCAGGTCAGCAGACCTCCACCTGCTCCACTGTTGGACCTCAATGGACATGGAGTATTTGGGGAATGTTCTGGAATTCAGAAATTAGTTTGAAAATGGGAAAAAGGTTACCTACTAATTGGCCCTTTTCTAAACATGCTCAAATGCAATCTTTTAAATGTCACAAAAGTGGTATTGAATTATCAACCTTTTTTGCCGGTTGTTGACTTTTTTAATTTACATTGACAAAGTTATGTAGAGTTGACAACAATATGCAGATAATGTACGGTAATGCAGTTTTTTGTTGGGGAAATGATAATGTGTTTCCCCCCTTTAGAGTGAGAATGTCCTCCAGGCCTCTCGGTTGGTATTGCCGCGGGCCTCCAGCCCTGCTGCCTTCCTCTACAATGAGCAGATGGTGTTGGCCTGCAGCACGGGTACGGGCAGGGGGGGCCTGCCTGAAGAGAAGATCCCCTTCAGCTCACCTGGTTTGTGCCGCATATCAACACTCTGTTAAGGAAACACACTTCACATTAGGGATAGTGTGATTCTACCTTTTCACTGCCGATACCGATCCTGGTACTGAACTTTGTGTACCGATCCGATACCGAGTACCAATGATACGTAATGTAAAACTTGCTACCACCCACTGTGTTGACGGACTTAATAGAGACATGGGACACGTGTCTGAACTCCGAATGTCTTTAGTGAAGCTAATTGCATTGACATCCTTCAGCAAATCCAAAAGGCAATTTTTAACTTAACCCTACTGTTTGGGATTGCCGTTTCAGACACATTGCGTCAGCTAGGCTGGTGGATACCTAACATTTTACCAGTCACCATATTGTTTGTCTAACAGCGTTTCACATTTGAGAGGTGCCATACTTTTCTAACACTTACCTTATGCCACAGTATTGTTTGAATTAGCTTTTAATATGACTTTTGTACATTTATTTTAGAATAATCTTTTTGGAAAACATGCCTGAGGTTAATAATTAAATTATCTAAGCACTGGCTAAATTGTCTCCCATCAAATCTACAAGTAGATCCTTCTTCAGCAATGGAACCAAACACAATACAATTAATATTAATAGTAAACCATATACTCGCAAAGAGAAATAGTTGATTTTCAAAAGATTCAATTAAGTTGGCCCTTGCGAAGTCGAAAGTACTGTTGTTACATTTGTGTATGTGCGTGCACATATGTGCTTTTTTGGTAAAACGATAAAACGAAAGCACCGCTTATCAGAATCCAATCATAAACGCAGACTCAACGAATAGCCCCACCCTTGTTTTTACTGATAGCGGAATCATACAATGAGCACTTAGCACTCCGCTCTGTGTGCTTGATTTGTTACATCTTCAACTTTCTCAGATCACCGATAATATCACTGTATCCTATTCGCATCATATTCCTAATTTTCGTAATTAGCCCTGACTCAGCAGAAGGGCTCTTTACACCCCTACACTCTGAATCGCAGATTGGGCACCTCACAATCGAGCATGCTGGTTGTTCCTAAAACTCGCTTAAAGTCTATGGGTGACAGGGCTTTTTTCTCCTATGCACCTGTCCTTTGGAATTCTCTGCCTCTTGAATTTAGGGAAGCCCAGTCTTATGCCATTTTTAAAGGTCAACTTTGAGAAGCTGCTTTTAAAGGCGCTTTATAGAATAAAGGTTTATTATTATTATTATTATTATTAATTAGTATTATTATTAATTCTCTGGAGTTAACTAACATTTCTTCATGTGTACTGCAATATGTTGTATATTTATGATATTGCAGCTCAGGCTGGATTTCTCACTGACTAACTCCGCTAATCCCAACTATATGTACACCTTGACAAATGTCATTTTTGTCAAATCCAAACTTTGCTGCCCTGTGTCACCTCTCCAGGGGACCGTCTGTGTGGTGGAGGCTGCTGCGCTAACCTGCCGGTGTTCTTCTCCCAGAACAGTGGTCTGGTTGCCGTGGTGGCCAGGGAGAGGGCGTCCATGCTGCCAGAGACCATGGAGGACTCCCTATGCTCATCTCTGGCTGGAGGGGGCCCTGAGGTGGGGCACAATATTAACCAAGCACCTAAATATAGTCACCGGCACACTTAATGTAAAGAATGTTGCCTGTGCTTTTGTTGACATGAAATGAATGAGCCAAACATGTCTTTATTGATGAGTAAACATTCACCGTTTTATTTATCTATTAACTTTTTGTTATTTTAAGGCAACTGCTATGGAGACTCCCACCAGAATGGAGGGTGTAGCTCAGGAGGACAAAACCAAGCTCCTAAAAGCTGCATTCCTGCAATTCTGTCGGTAAGTGTGGGCAGCGTACAGGTTTAATGGGAAGCGTACAGGTTTAATGGGAAGCGTACGGGTTTAATGGGGAGCGTACAGGATTAATGGGGAGCGTACAGGATTAATGGGGAGCGTACGGGTTTAATGGGGAGCGTACGGGTTTAATGGGGAGCGTACGGGTTTAATGGGGAGCGTACGGGTTTAATGGGGAGCGTACGGATTTAATGGGGAGCGTACGGATTTAATGGGGAGCGTACGGATTTAATGGGGAGCGTACGGGTTTAATGGGGAGCGTACGGATTTAATGGGGAGCGTACGGGTTTAATGGGCAGCGTACGGGTTTAATGGGCAGCGTACGGGTTTAATGGGCAGCGTACGGGTTTAAT
>JACXGM010001057.1:42418-59546 GCA_016801145.1 Umbra pygmaea | reverse complement strand
GGCGACAAAAAGAAACGTCCCGTGTCTTCAAATTAAATTACAAATTTCTCTGGATTTGAAAGTTGGTGGAAACATTTAGGATAATGTAAGTACACAACTAAGAAATATATATAATATATGTATAGTGATGTTTTCTTTCAATGCAAAGTATGTATTTTGTTATTGTTTTGATTGATATTACATATTGTACCTTTAAAGGGACATTTCATGTACTTATAAGTAGGGATATACTGGTATACCCGATACCAAGCTCATGTACTTATAAAAATCCCCCCGATACCAAAGACTGATACCTGACATGATGTAACTGACAGAATGTTTTGTGCACAAAGACAGCGACGGCAGCAGCAGACACAATGTCAGCCTCAGCGGTGTAGAAATGCTTCCAAATTAATGACAACAACCACACATTGCGAACTTCATGCTTTGTTCTGCATTAATATCAAGAGGAGGTGCGAAACCCAGTACATATAATATAAGTAACCTGATAAAACATCTGAAATTAAAACACGAAAATGAGCACAGAGAATTTGTACAGGTATCGGTGAGTACCAGAAAAAAATATCGGTACTCGTACTCGGTCCTTAAAAAATGATTTCGGTGCATCCCTAGTTATAAGGAAACGTAAACCTTCATGCAATGCACTGAATATGATTAAGGAACACAAAAATACCAACATAACTGAAATTCACTTATACATAAGAGTTCATTTTCAGTCTCTGTCTACACCTGCCATCTGCTGGGCAAGGTGTGACAACACCAGAAGTGTTTTGATATGGGTGCGTCAAAAGGTCAAGCCAAATACTACATTTATACCATTTTTAACGTTAAATGTTTGTAAAATCAAAGGGTGGATTTTTTTAAAACAAGCTTTGTGTTATGTGTAGGGCAGTTAGCTCAGTACAACAAATGTGTTTTGACATGGGTTGGACAAAAGGTCAAGCCGCATAATCAATTTTTCGAATGTGCCGAATTTCCAACGTCCAATATAAAACCAACTTTACCATGGTATCAGCGCTTAACACAGAGCACATTTTGTGCATAATTGCCCTTCGTTTTTTGCGACGGGTAGTTTTTTCTATTGCAAATGTGATGCAGAGCATGTGAAATGTAACTGTATGTAGGGCTGTTCGTACATTAACCTATGTCTTGCACTCAAATGGTTCCTACAAACTTTTGTGCAGTTCCCTGGCCATAGCTACACCAGTGACAGTTATTAAAGAGGAATTCCACAAAGTGGCAGGTGTGTACTTTCTATGATATTTAATGAGAGACGATTGTAGTCACTACGTAATCTATCCATATACTGTGTAACGCCACAATTATTCAAAAATGTTTGTCATTGTATAACTTTTGATTTCAGGGTTCCCAAATGTGATTGGGTGCATTGATGTAATCCACATTTTCATTAAAGCTCCTTCAGTCAAGGAAGGAGACTGCTTGTGTTGTTCTTCACAACATTGCCCCTATGAGAAGTGAGAGGCCCCCCCTTCTCTTGATGAAGATGGCCAAGAGGAACCCCAAGTAAACCCAGTAGACCAAAGAGATGTCAGGGTGGTACCAGACATGATTTGTCAAAATCACTTTAATTAAAATCAGTTAACAGTCAAGTTTTGATAATTGTTCATTTATTTCTCTATTTCCTGTAATAAGACATTTGAATGTATTGCTTTATACACCATTCAACCACAATGTCACATTAATGTTCAAATACTGTTTCCCACCTTAAGCTGGTGCTCTAGCAATTGAATTTCAAGTATGGCCTTTTGTATGTTGACCCTTTTCTCCTAAATTTGAAGCATATGCAATAAAATAAAACAAGCATGCATAATGTAAAATGCATTCCAATGCCTTTTGAAATGGTGAAAGTTGATGATTTTATTTATTAGAAACACTGATGAAAAATCGAAAACATCAAATCATAAGTTTTAATATGGTACACGTACATTTTACTAAGCCACTTGTGTTTGTAGCTTTGTCTGAACTGCCACCTGGAATCCCATCGACCACAGGTCGACCTTTATTAAGGGACAGTGCCAACTCAGCCGGGGTGAGGGAAAGTGGAGGTGGACCCCGCCTGTTATACGGGCCTCAGCCTTTTTATTGGCTACATAGAAATGTCATCACATTAAATACTAAATTACTTTGCTTCAGTAACAATTTAGTAAGTTAAGAAATATTACCTTGTTGGAAAATGTTTTAATGTTTCATTTCGACTTGGCTCACAGTTTTTTATCAGGGATTACACCTGATAAAACGAGAAGCCAATATTCTATATTATTAGCCAAATATGTACATTACTACAGTAATTTTAAGAAATGTATGGAGGGCAAAAAGTAAATGCGTGCCCAAAAGAATTTTACATAACAGTGAAAGGGAAAATAGCCCATTTATAATTTCATAAACTCACATATTTACTCTGTCTGTTATTTTTTGCCAAGCCAACTCTCTTTCTTTTGCTGATGCAGCAGTATTGCTTTTTTAGTAATAATGGTCTTATATTCTTAATAAGCAAGCATTAAAACCTCCAACTCGGTTTCAATGAAATACGTAACTCGCTTTTTTCTTCCTGGATTACCATGGAAGAAATCGGCGATCCATTGAATATGTCTTTACGTACTCGCCGTGTGCGCGCAGTAACTCTGGGATACCAAAAGGAGGTTGATTGAACTAACTTCACAGGCGTTTTGGAACCGACATACCCAGAGAAAGCCAGTTTTGGGTTACTTAACCGAGAGTTCAGGGTATATGTGACGGTAAGTTAACCTTGCTTTCTGGAACTTCGGTAAACGTTTTCATTACACAATAGGCAGCTCTATATAACCGTAGGAAGGTAGAAAACAAGCTACAACACGGTTTTCATCCGAACGAACCATCGAGAAATGTGGATGAATAAAGTGCAGCAATGTGAGCGTATTGCCTTCAGCCGAACGTCTACACTCTCAAAAAAGATGTGTTAAAAATAACACATCAGCGTGTCTAGTTAAGGACAACACATTTTGTGTTGCTTTCAACACAATCACTGTGTTAGCACATTTAACACATCCTGTTTGTTAAATATTTCAACCCAAGGTGTGTTAAAAATAACACAACAACAACACAGGGATGTGTTGTTCATACTACCCCCCCCCCACCCAAAATAATCCTAAAATGCGGTTTTAAAATCCAACTAAATGCTTACAAAATATTTCAGGATATTTTAGGTGACATTTAGTCAAATGATTAAATGAGTTGACAGATGTAACATGCAGATATAATCATAGAATATTCACATTGTGCAAATTGGAATTCTCTTGCAAAAAATAACCAAACCAAACAAATATATTGCCATCCTTAGAGCTCAAATCTCCTGAACCATTTATTTAACAATATATTTGGGGCATAGTTTCTGTAGATGGACCACAAGCTTTTTGGAACATAAACAATTGTAAATTGGAATAAAGATCTGTTTAAAAGGTATTGCTGCTGTAAACAAAAATGTAATTGACAAAATACAGTAGGAAGAACCAACTAATTTACAAATTGTCTAGTGACATTTGAAGAACTACTTAAAAAAAACTCTGAACATTCACAGATGTTAAATTAAGATGCATTGTTCTTAAATTAACCCGCAAATGATCACTGTAGGGGACATCAGGCTACACCGTCATAAATCTGCAGGACCATAAGACAGGCGGCACCATTCACTAGCTGCCTCTCCTAATTGTTACAAGTTATTAGTTGGCTCAGGTATGTAATCAAAGGTAAAGCACTTTACAGTAATGCAAATTAAAAATAATCTATTTGTATCTTGGATATACATGCAGTTGGTTTCCACTGAAAGATGATGGCAAGTCTAGTGGTCTTATGTCTGCTACATCTATTACATTAATAATTTCATACTCATCTTTCTGCTCCACCACATATGAATACAGATGATCATTTAAAATATTTAACAGTTAAAATTCAGAGAAAAATTAATACCTCTTCCTTTTTACAAATGGGAACCAAGTGTACAATCTCTCCAAAGAGAAGCTCTCCTCTTAAGTCACAGTTTAAAGCAACTACACAACCAGTTTTATGTCTGACCAAGCACACAGACCAATGTGCCACATGAATTCTGCTGCAAGTGCTAATTTCAAACCCAGGTGCTTTAAAATTATCAATGAACAGATCCCTTTTTTCTAAAGATCTAACAACGACTGGAAAAGCATTTGGGACCGTAACTTTTTTTGTCAGTGGATCACTAAATGTCTAATTGAACATACTTTGAACTTGATTCTTATAAGCCAAAGTCTTAGAAATATTTATGAAGTTGCACACAATATGACCATGCCTTTTCAGGGGATCATGCTTACTCTCAAATCTTATACACCATAACTTCAAAAGTGGGCCAAACGTTAACATCATGCGCCAATAGAGAGTCATAAAATGATGTTTTGGGGTGAGTGGCCTGTCTGACTCTTAAGCCTCGAACACACCAAGGCGATAGTTGGGCTTTTGGACTAGTTGGGGCAATGGTGACCAACCGTTGCTCTAGCCTGTTCGGTGTGTCCTTCACCGTCGTGGTGCGTTGGTCTCCGTTGGCCTTTTTTTCAGGTGCCTGACGCCGATTCAACATGTTCCCTGGCCCGTTCAGCGGAGGAGGAGATCGAGGGGACGCCAACTGTGTAGAGCAGTGGTCACCAATCCTGGTCCTGGAGAGCTACCATCCTGAAATTTTTCACTTCAACTGCAAATAATGTAGCTTAATTCAGCTCATCATCCAGCTAATTAGTAGAATCAGGCGTGCTAAATTGGGGCTAAACTGAAAATAGTCTGGATGGTAGATCTCCAGGACCAGGATTGGTGACCACTGGTGTAGAGGGACAATGATTACTGGCACGGGGGCATGGCAGAGCTGGGTTGTCACAGAGTGGGCGGTACTTCTCATCATCCATGAGAATGGTGTAGCGATTCTTCAGTCGTAGAGGTTGGGCTAGGCCTGGGTGTTGTCCTGACCGCCTGTCGCGGCATTTGCTTGTCTGCCATGGCTCAGGCTGGTGTGGAGCTGACCAGCAGAGTGGGCTTGGTTCTCAGCAGTGGCCGGGGAGAGGAAACAGGGACAGAGATTGGATTAGTGTGTGGCGAAGTAAAAGTAGCGCAGGGCAGAGTGGAATCAGGATATCCAACGTTAGCATTGTAAACAACTTTTCTATATATATAGTGTACTATAAACCTCTTCCTGTTTTCACTAGCGAAAAACTCTTACTAGAACATTTGATTAGATATTACATTTCAGTCACTGGAAACGCACAGCCATGTCACAAAGCTCTTTGGTATTAGCAAGGTGTACCTAATGAAGTGGCTGGTGTGTATACAAATGTGTTTTTGCAATTGTAGAATTAAGTCACATGCATAGCTTTGTCAAATGGAAAACAACAGATTGTAGGCCAGTAGACTACTCACCATAGAAAAACTTGAATACTGAGAACCATGACACGTGTTACACTAATCAGGTACAGAGGGCTATTCTGTATTATTAACAGCATGATAGCCAGCATGTTGGGGAGTCATTTATATATGCCAATATACTATGGTTAATCGCTGTCTCCAGGCACTCCGCAATGCATCATGTCTATGAACAGCTCTCAGCAGTGGTATACTGGTGCCTTATAGCTTAAGTATATTATTTATCACTCACCTCAGCATCCAATCTACTGTAACTCAAATTAAAAGTCCACACATACCTTTGGATATGTCTTTCAAAACATGGTATATTGCTTCACATGTTTCTGTAACAATTTGATGGATTGTTGACAACCCGACTTTGAACTGGTAAGAAAGGATCCTGAATCTTTTGCCTGTAAAACAATAAGAACATAACTCAGTTATATAATTCATTATTTATGGCAGACCAGCTTATGGAAGGAATTGATGTTTATATGTGTTTTTAAGCACTTGAATTTTTCATCACTGAAATAAAACGTAGCATACAGCTCGAAATGAAGTGCAGTAATATAGCCATCATTACCTTGCTTACCTGTAGCCAAGACGTGCAGTGTTTATCACTGCGTTCCCCAACGGAGATGCAGTCCCGGTACAGTAGTTTGTTTGGACTGAGAAGTTGACAGAGGGCTCCCAAATGCCAGTACAGTTTGCAAGTCTTCGTCGGACATTGTTATTGATGACTGTGATTAAAATTACGACCACTGAGAAAATAGTCTGGTACCATACAGTTAGACAACAACAACAACTGTTTTGTACTGTTTTGTATATCCGCGTTGCTGCTTCCGGCGTCCCGTTTTTTTGATCGAAGATTACAGATTACCCCGGCCTGCCGGTATGGAGAGATATTTCCTCATACGCATGCGCACAATGTAGGTGGTGCTTGGGCGGTCGGTCGTTACAAGGCGGTGTGTTCGTGAGCTATTTTTCATCCAAAGACCAAGGCGAATCGGCCCGACGTGGGCAACCGTACAATCCGTAGAGTCGCACCGACGAGTTGTTAAGACTTTGTTGGTGTGTCTCACCCTTTAAACAAATGATGGTGATCTATAACCAACTGCTTTAAAAAGACAAAGTCCACGGCTAACAACTGGGGCAAATACTATGCTACATATTTCTCTGAGGAGGAGGAAAAATTTCCAATGTTCATCATGTTCACTTATAAAATCTCCTATTAGGAAGGGTAGAAAGAGTAACAGACTCCACATCTGACTGTCTGTTTGTTTTATGGGATTCTTTGATGTTCTCAAGTTAAGAACGACACTAGGTTTGTTTTTTTCATTTGCAAAAACATAATCAAAGCTTACCATTCTCTCATTGAACTGCTCTAAAGTGAAAAGCTTTTCATCATAGATGAAGTGCTTTAACATCAATTTTTATTCACCTCGAGCCACACCCTCTAAAATGTCATGCATAATGTGTACACAAATGTTTTCGGTCACATGAAAGTAATTGAGAGAGTTTAAACAGGAATCCTCTTTTATACCAGTTAAAGTTGGATTTTTAAGCATGACATGTTCTTTATAGTTTACTTTATTATGGAACTCCTGGTGATCATCATCAAACACATGCTGGGCAGCTTTTTTGTCATTTAGACAAACTGCAATATTTGTTGGCTGAAAAGCTTTTCAAAAAACCCTCCAAGTGAATGGCAAGCAAGATTATCAGCGGTCAAGAGGCAGATAGTACCATGGAGCAGAGAAATCTGACACTCAATTTTAACCTCTATCCCTTCCAATTCAAGAGATTGAATGTCGTCCAACAAAGGCTAAAAAATTTTGCCATATACCTCTCTGTCTATAGAATTGAAGAGCAGACAAAGGTGAATGTTTGCAAGGGAAGAGTTGAATTCCACGGGGCAAGTTTCTCAAGCAGAAATAAACAGCTCCCATTTTGTGACCTTTAGTTTTTGAACCTAAAGGATTAGTAGTTTCAAAGTCATCAAAATAAAGTTGGATTTGTAGGGCATTGTGATACCTGCTGTATAATATATGATGTGCAAATTGTGTTCCATCACAATAATCACACATTTTACCATCAACACTTTTGTTAGATTGCTTAGAGTCTCTGCATTTTTTCTCTTCCAAAGAGAAACTTTATGGTATCAATAATGGAGATATACTGGCAAGTGTCTGCCATCAGTACTTAATTTCCCCTTTTTTCTTGCTGTGTCACCTCTGTACCCTAAAAAGATTTCTGTGGGATTGACAAGGGAGAGTTTTTCAGAAAAATATTTGCACATTTGGTAGGGAGTATCCACCTCTGAAAACATATTTCATGCATTTTCAAAATCCTGCATCAAAGATTAGACAGCGTCATCATTTGATATAGAGTAGCTACTTATCACAGATGCCGTCGTATCCTTCAGAGAATCCAGTGTCTTTTCCAGTAACTCTTTCGTGCACGCAATGATGTTTTGCACATCAGCTAAGGTGGAATTTGATGCAGAGTACATTTTGGCAACAAATGAAGCTGCACAGTCACGGCGATCTGACAAATAAAGATCCATTGGAGTGTCCAAATCAGAGTCCACATAAGTTCCTGAACTGTCCATAGCGTTAGAGCAAGATGGCGTAGAAACCTTCTCTGACACATTACTGAAAGTGACCATTTGTTTCAAATGTACTGGGTTTACGACCTTAGCGTGTTCTCTATTGAGATGTCTGGCATAAGAATTGAAGTTATGGTAAGTTCTTTGACAGTGGTTTTGATTACATACTAATGTATAATCATGTCTATCTGAAATTTCATGGACATGCCTAAGATGTCTGATAAGTGTCCTTACTTGTTTTGAAATTAATTTCTTGCACTAGGGACAAGTGTACATGGTAATATAACTTACAACACTGCCTGGAGCTTTGCAATAAACTCCACAACTTTTGATCCCTTCCCACCTGAGATGGGCATGTCATAAACATACTCAAAGAAACCATATACTGATTCAAGTTGGGCAGGATTGCCACATTGCAAAACCACAACACTTTGAACAACTTGTCAATAGCACATGTCAAATGCTCATCTTTAAGATGGATGGCGACTTTATCGTTCTTTGCCACAATGATGTACTGAGCTGTTGTACTGGGGTGTCCTAAACACACTAGCTTTGGCTGATGAAATCCCACTGCTGCCTCAGGAGATCCCTCTAGAAGGCTGGGGATGCTCGTTCCACTCTGGGAAAACACAAGTATATCAAAAACGGCTGGCAAGATATCAGTGTTTCTCATCTGCTATCGTATTATGGGGTTTATTTTTTATCATAATACAATTTTATGATTAAAAGTAAAATATATAATAAAGTCAGATTTCAAACAAAATTATGACATTTGAAAATCCCAATGGTAAAATTGTAATACTGAATCATACATACTTTTATCATGCCGTCCAGTATGATGAGCATTCTGTAAATTGATTATCAAACATGCAGATTTCCATAAATAAACAGATATTGTGTTCTAGATGTCAAAGTCCTAAATATGATTACATTTGATTATTTCCATTACCCAGCACTAATTTCAAAGCAAAGCAAAGACCTTAACACATGTTGATACTTCAGATGGGTTTCACAGATAAGAAAAAAGTCTGGGACATTCATAGACAAGCGCAGCATTCCTACCGGTTTAATGTCCAAGATCTAGGATAAGGCCGATTTCACACTGCATCTGGTCCATCCTTTGGCCCTCCCTGATACAGTAGGAGGGAGATAGTGTGTGAGCATCTGAAGACAGTCTTTGTGTTCCTCGTTGCTGAGATTCCCTGTTCCGGGACGAGAAGAACTTTATTAAACATCCTATGATGAATCTGCTATCTTGACTCCGGAAATCATTATTTCAACCAAGAACCTTTCCTGCAAAATAACCGTCTTTTACAAAGACAACCTTTTTTTTGAATGATTATGTTCCATATGGGTTGTAATCTTAGCCATATAATACAATATGATCTAATATTGTTTCCCATGTTGACAATTTACCCAAGTAATACTAGAAAACGAAAGGAAATGCAAACTCAGCCCTCACCTAGATCTTTTTTAACTATGTGTTTTTGGACCAATAAGATTAGATTTGAAAAAGTATATCTGATGATATGGTTGAAGTGACCAGTTGGTGGAATAAAGTTCAGAATTGGGCTGCCTTTGTAAAAATCTTCAAGATCAAAAAATGCACACATTCAGGTTTTGAAGATAGTGTGTAGTAGTACTGTAGGCTAGCTGTCTAATTTAGACCGAATTTGCACTAAATGTACATATACTTGTCTTATATTCTATTTCTGCACCTTGTATTACCGCATTGTGTACTTCATGTGTAACTACAGTCTGGGGAAAAATAATTTGATCCCCTGCTGAGTTCATACGTTTTCCCCACTAACAGAGCATTTATCAGTGCATAATGTCAATGGCAGGTTTATTTGAACAGTGAGAGGCAGAATAACAACAACAACTCCAGAAAAACACGTCAAAAAAACGTTAAATCAATTAGATTTGCATTACAATGACTGAAATAAGTATTTGACACCTTTGCAATACATGACTTAGTATTTGGTGGCAAAAAACTTGTTGGCAATCAGAGGTCAGACGTTTCTTGTAGTTGGCCACCAGGTTTGCACACATCTCAGGAGAGATTTTGTCCCACTCCTCTTTGCAGATCCTCAGTCATCAAAGTTTCGAGACTGACGTTTGGCAACTCAAACCTTCAACTCCCTCCACAGATTTTCTGTGGGATTAAGGTCTGAAGACTGGCTAGGCCACTCTACCTTTATGTGCTTCTTCTTGAGCCACTCCTTCGTTGTCTTGGCCATGTTTTTTGGGTCGTTGTCATGCTGGAATACCCATCCACGACCCATTTTCAATGCCCTGGCTGAGGTAAGGAGGTTCTCACCCAAGATTTGACGGTACATAGCCCCGTCCATCGTCTCTTTGATGCGATTAAGTTTTCCTTTCTCCTTAGCAGAAAAACACCCCCAATGCATGTTTCCACCTCCATGTTTGATGGTGGGGGTGGTGTTCTTGGAGTCATAGGCAGCAGTTCTCCTCCCCATTTGATGCAAAAAAACTTGATTTCGGTCTCATCTGACCACAACACTTTCACCCAGTTCTCTGCTGTATCATTCAGATGTTCATTGGCAAACTTCAGACGGTCCTGTACATGTGCTTTCTTGAGCAGGGGGACCTTGCGGGCGCTGCAGGATTTCAGTCCTTCATGGTGTAGTGTGTTACCTATTGTTTTCGTGGTGACTATGGTCCCAGCTGCCTTGAGATCATTGACAAGATCCCCCCGTGTAGCTCTGGGCGGATTTCTCACCGTTCTCATGATCATTGCAACTCTATGAGGTGAGATCTTGCATGGAGCCCCAGACTGGGGAGATAGACAGTTATTTTGTTTTTCATCTATTTGCGAATAATCTTACCAGCTGTGTCACCATCTCACCAAGATGCTTGGTGATGGTCTTGTAGCCCAGTCCAGCTGTGTGTAGGTTTACTATCTTGTCCCTGATATCCTTGGACAGCTCTTTGTTCTTGGCCATGGTGGAGAGTTTGGAATCTGATTGATTGTTTGTTTCTGTGGACAGGTGTCTTTTATACAGGCAACAAGCTGACATTAGGAGCACTCCTTTTAAGGGAGTGCTCCTAATCTCAGCAAGTTACATGTATAAGAGGCACCTGGGAGCCAGAATAGTGATGTACAAATTACAAACGATTCGTTCTTTTTGAACTAATCTTTTTAGTGAACTGGGTGTACTGAATCACTTTAAAAGATTCTTTAAATTAATGAATCACTTCTGCAAGAGAAAATTACGCCGATGTAGCCTACGGGTGAAGTAGCGAATCAAAAATGTTTATAACTAAGTAGATGTCATCACCATGCCCTAAATAAATAGATGCCCACACTTATCATAATCCACACACTGCAGAAGAAATCGAACTCGTCTTCATAATCTTTGTCATAAAGGCTTTATTGTCGCAGATTTTTAAGGGCTATGAATACTGAGTCTTGTGTCGCAAGAGTGCACAAACTGTGTCTACACAGCAATGTTATTGGCTGTTTTTCACACCCTTTATTTTAAAAATATGTTCATCTAAGCATACTTCACGAGAATAACGTGTCATTCGTAAATCTACTTTATTTCCCTTAAATATGTGAATATTTGAAAATGAAAGTCTACATTTTATACCGTTTTCACCAAAATAAATAAATATTTCTAAATGCACTACTTGCAAAATAAATTTGTCAACCCGTGGAGGATCAACAGCAAACCTCCACAGCCATTCACATTTTTGTGTTCATAGCTTGAAAAATGTATCGAGTGCACTGTTTTCACAGTAAATAATGAGGTCACATCATGGGCACAACATGGAAATAAGCAGTTTGACAAAAAGATTCATTAACCAAATCAGTGATTTGAATCTTTTAAATGAACTGTACTGAATGATTCAGTTCACTTTAGTGATTCAGAATCCCCATCACTAAGCCAGAAATCTTGCTGATTGAGGGGATTAACATTATTTCACTCATTGTAATGCAAATCAATTAATAACTTGTTAGAATTTTTTTTGTTATTCTGTCTCTCAATGTTCAAATAAACCTAACATTAAAATAATAAACTGATCATTTGTCATTGGGCAAATGTACAAAATCAGCAGGGGACCAAATAATTTTGTCATCTTGTACCATTATGCTTCATCTTGGACAGGTCACTGTTGCAAATGAGAAGCTGCTCTCAGGGGCCCACATGGTTATAAAAATAAAGGCATATACACCATGATTGGAAATCACATCACTAGTAGTGTGGGTTTTGGAGCATGATGTCAAGCAGCTACATTTACTAATATTATTCAAAGACCACAAAGGATAAATTTCCCCTTCCCTGGAGATCAACTAGGCCAGTGGTGACATAGCTTAAACATTAATTCTGGTGTTGATTGTTCCTCTAGGCCTAGTCAATACTTTCAAACAAATTGCTCCTTGACACATTTAGTCCATTGAAAATCATGTTAACAATAAAAATACTAAACAAACACAACCTTTGCCCCAGTTAATTGAACCATGTGGTATTTTACATTAATTCACAGTAATCACTTAAGTTACTTCTTTATGTGTAATGCTAATATTATGCCTACAAAGTGTTAAAACAAGTCAGACGAGTACCCAGTTTGCATTGTGAATGTTAAAGACATGTGAGGCACAATAGACAAGAGTGCACATGGATGATGTCAGAGGTTTGTCAAGAAGCTCGTTTTCAATGTATACATCAAACACATGCAATAATCACAGTTTCTGTTCTGTTTATTTCACTGCCCCATACACAGCTTACATCAATTTTACACTTAATACAGACATTGAACAGTGGTTACAGATAGGGGCAAATCCATTTACTGTAAACACAAGTAGTGGGCATATTGCCCAATAACTTAAGGGCAATCAAATACATTAACATCTAACATTCAATATTAGTATTTCATGGTCTGGAATGTATTTCAGTAACATCAAGATAGTTGCAAAGAATGGACTAGCACTTGTAATGATGTTCTTAGGTAAACAGTTTGTTATGGGATCAGGTAAAATATTCTGATGAGATCATGCTAAAATCAACCATTTTACTAGTGAGAAGAGTTTCTGAAATGTAAAAAAGTACAAATTAAAAGCATAAAAATGTGACCTAAAATTGTAATCAGAAAAAGACAACTACTTTAACATCAATGCCACACAGACAATGGCGAGAGCTCTACTCTACTCTAGGCTATGTATGGGAACTGTAGCAGGACAGCCTGGCCCGGGCCAAGCGTCAGTGACCATACGTCAACAGACATAGAAGCCAAGCTGTCCTCAGTGTTCACTAAGACCTCAGCCTGATTAGGTAGGTCAGGGTGGGACAAATGTAGATTTGTCGTTTCATTATGCCAGTTGAAGGCAGCGATGTAGCGGATACTCTGGTCCCACTGGCGGAGGTAAGCTAGAGCAGAAGTGGTGTTGAACAGAGGAATGTAGTCACCGTGCTGCAGAGAACGCTCTTTTCCACGCAGGTCACTCATTGTCTTGAAGAAAGACCGGTAGGAGAGCCTCTGTTCTCTCTCCACCTAAGTGTGGCAGGAATTAAAATGTTTTAATAATTTGCTTGTCCAACAGATTCCTCAATAGATGAGACAAATTAATCTGATACATGAAATTTACCTTAGCAGTTCCATTTGTTTCAGCATCTCCCTGGGAATCCCACAGCATCTTAGGAGACTTTGTATCCTACAGAAACAGTAAATCAATACATTAATTATCCATAAGATATCCTTTTAATTGTGAGCTACTTATCCAAGGCTAAAGCTACTTTAGCTATGGAACCCTGCTCACCTCATCAACCAGGCCGATCTCATCTCCATAGTTGAACACTGGGGTTCCTGGAAGTGTCAGCAGGAGAAGCTGGTTGAACTTCACCATGTCTGGGCCCACCAGTGTGGCCAGGTGTCCTTCCTTCCTGCCCCCAATATTCCAGGCCAGCTGGGTCTGGTTGTGGTATGCGAGCAGGTGCTGGACAGTCTCAGTACGATCCACAGCCGTCATGTGTTTCGACGTGAGCACCCCGGAGAGGAGCAGGTCAACCCCAGTGAAGTTCAGGAGTTCAGAGACTTCAACAGCAGACGTCTTCTCTGTCACGCCGATTAGAACTCTGTGCAAAGACACCGTTATGGCAATCTTTTGAAAGAGCTACCTTGTCAAGATACAAACGACTTCACAGCTACAGTAAGCACTTTACACCGCTAGAGGGTATAAGTAAGCATTTTGTGGAGGATGAAAATGTTAAGAGAAACCATACATCAGTAAGCCACTAGGTGGCACTCATTCAAAGGCAGGAATCTCCAACACAGGTCCTGTAGAGCTTTCACTCCAACCCTGATTTAGCATTCCTAGTTCTAATAAATTAGCTGGTAGATAAGCTGAATGAGGCTACATAGTGTGTTGTTAGAGTGAACACCTACAGGATAGTAACTCTCCAGGACCAAGCTTGGAGACCCCTGACCTGAGTGATGATGTTCTACATGTACAATGGACCATACGCTCACCGTCTCTTTCCCTCCTCAGCCCCATTCTGAACAATGGCTCGTATGTCTGCCCAAAGAGACGGAACAGTGTTGGCCACATGCTCTACACCTGTCAGCTGGATCCCATCGACACCTTGGTCTAGCCAGAATACCAGAGCCATCTGGATGGGAGAGTTGACACGTTTACTACAACTAAACTCATATATTTGGTTAAGACCTGTAAGAGCAATTAATGAGTTCACTGACAACAAATGTTCCAAACACTGACCTTAAGTCTCTCAGCAACGTTGGTGACACTGACATTAGAGAACCATGGTGCACTTCCGAGGTAGTTAGGTGTCAGATCCAGAACCACATTTATGCCTGTCAGAGATAATATTTGAATGACAACAGATCACTCGTGAATCAATCTGTAGTTTCAGGAGTTTGACATCATAATAATTAAACACTGTCAAGTTGGGCTATACTCACTCTTCTTGTGAGCAGCTGTAATGAGGTTTTTGAACTGTTCCAGATTGCCAGCATCAGTGGAGATTTCTAGAAAGTCCAGGTTCTCAGGGTTGTTAGCTGGGGCAACATGGATGGGCCCAATAACCAAACCCTTCACCTTCAACTGGCCCAGACTGTCAATCTTCTCCTCTATACCTGTAACAAAAGAAAGCTAACTGTTAGTCTACACCTGCTAATCCTGTAATGAATTTAAAGTGCTTGGAGTTATATTCACATGAATATCATCAATAGGAGTTAACCAAAAACAAGAGCCAAACAATTTTCTCCATTATATAACCACTTAAATTTGTCAAACCGCCACCTTCAGTATGGTTTATCTGGCACTTCTAGCAGTTGGAAGAATAAATCTCAAGGTCAAAATTGACATTCACTGAAACAATATTTTACTTTTTCCTTCAAGTGTACGCTTTCAGCTAGACATCCACCAATTTTCATACAAATGTATTCAGGTAAAACATTTAAGGTGAATCATCAAATTGTGAGAAGTTGCAAATCGAAAGATTTGACTTGGGCGACAGATAATTCCATGATGTAATCCAATTTTTAACCTCTAAAATATATCTATAGGTGTCACTAAAGTTGCTAGCTTAGTTGTCGAAATGTCCATATACATGCTAGTAGCCAGAAATAAATCTGTCATTTGCGTTAAATAATATAACATTTAAACAAACACTGCAAATCTTTACCGTATAGTGAACATTTTGGGTGAAAACCCCACTTTAGGTCCACAACTGTGCTGGGTAAGGGAAACTTTGTTTTGTTAATTCCTTGACAATAAAACGAGCAAATTAACTAGCTTTCTAGTAAACACGTCGGAGACCACCATGTAGCTTTTTGAAACAAAAACATGAAATACAATGTAACTGAAAAAAATAGAGATGTGGCTGAGTGGTCGGTGGCTGATTATAGGGGGTTGTGGTTTTTTAGCTACGCGGTTTATGAATTTGCTAAAAATAGCAATATTTCACAAACACTTCAGACATGATTTCCGGTAACAAGCTAACACTTATGACACTAATTATCACAAAACATAAACAGGTGATGCAATGAACACTGTAAAAGAAAAATGCATTTCAAAACAGCTGCTGGGTATAACAATAACAGGGGGATGTACACTAAAAATATAAATACTTAATTTTCTATAAAGCTTCAGCAAGTCAAGTTTAACTGACAATAGCATCAAAGCTGTGGCTACAACAGTGCAGTTTCAAAGAACCATTGTGTAACAGTTCCAAGATGGTGTCGAATACCCCTAATTAAAAACCTGGCAAACCAGCTAGTTGGGGTGGAAGAGGCAGTGTGTGTGAACAGGGAAGGAAACTGGATTCATTTTGTGTAGCAGGGTACTTACAGCCACCCCTCTCCTTCAAGTCTCAGAGTGGAGCCACATGAAACAGACATGCAGTAAATCGGACTTCAATGCTTAGAATCCTATGGTGCAACCTTGGAAGTACTGAAGCAGATGCATTTTAAAACCTTATGGTCTGCCATTTGAATCTCTGCTTCCTGTAAGCATGGCCATGTCAAGCAAAAACTTTGTAGTCTGTGGTTCACTAATGCAGCTTTATATCAATAAGCTTTGTAGTGAGTTGTTACAAAGGTGCGTGGGTTTCACAAAACTACTGGTCTATTCTTCACCCTCTTTAGGTTCTTACCCTTCAAATTCTGGGACTCGCTGAAAGATTGGACATCTCCAATTTGGTACAGAGCTCCATAATTCCACCAGTTCATGTCAGGAAGGTCTTTGCAGCGAGGTGCTTGCACAATGATGGCCACAGCTCCAGCCAGCATCCCCAGCCAGCCCAACCAGAAGAGAATCAGAAGGGCCCATCGTGTCCTTACCCACCTTCAAGAGATTAGGGGACATTAATATATTTTCCCTACAGTACATCAGGAGAGAGTCCCTCATTTAATTTAAAACGGAATGTGTCCCCCGCAAACACAGAACGTTCCCCTAACGTTCCCTTATGCTTCCCATTTGGTTATTTTTTGGGAACCAAACAAGAACGTTCTAGAAACGTTCCCTGTAGGTTATTTTTAGGTTTCATTTTATAACCTAAGGAAAACGTTCTGGGAATGTTCCCTGTGGGTTATTTTTAGGTTCTATTGTTCGAGTAGGTTCCCAGAACG
>JACXGM010001057.1:17866-34330 GCA_016801145.1 Umbra pygmaea | reverse complement strand
TTTGACTTTTGCCTTTTTTACTAAACACATTACAGACAGGAAGTAGGATGTGAAAATGACAAAATAGCAACTCTGAAATGATGTAGGACATCATCCTGCACAATACCAACATGGTACCAATATGGTTGGAAAGAGGGTGTTCCGCTGATAAAATATTGCCAATGCAAATAATGAGAACTGGTTTGTCCATGTGGATTAATGACAAGCCGTAGATATCGTGTCTCAAAGATGGGTACTTCTTACTGACTATATTTTGGTAAACTAAAAACATTACAGTCAAACAAGGTTTTACAAAACAAAACATTTATTTTCTGTAGGATACGCGCCTAACTGTGTAGGGGGCAGGGTTAATTTAATGAAATAACAGTTCCTATTTTTCATGCATCGCCAATAAACGCGGCCCTTCATTTTGTTTCAAAAGCTCAATGTGGCCCTCAAGCAAAAATAATTGCCCACCCCTGTTCTAGAGCGTCGGGGGTCTTTCAAGGTCATGAATTTGATTGTGGGAAGCCAAAATCGTGATCATGATAAAAAATGTATTAATTGTGCAGCCCTACTGTCTTAAACCAATTTCGGAGGCTATCAAAGAACGCAGCCTTGTTTTTAGTGCTTCCAAATTTTAATGCTGGTGCCGAGAGGGTATTTTCGATGGTTGGTTTGAACAAAACCTCAACACAAAACAGCTTGTCTCTGGACGGGACATTGTCCTCAATCATGAACTTGAAAATGACTAGGCTTGAGCCGAACTGTTTCAAATGTAAAAATTGTTCTGCAAGTCTGAGCAATTATTAATAACATCAACCAAAACACTAATATATATTATTAATGAAACACCCCCATTCCCGCAACCCATCTACCCCCCCCCCCTTTGACCCCCTGATGGGGGGATGTCACTCTTGCCTGTCTTCAAAACTTGAGAGCCCTGGGTATGGGAAGGGCTTTGCCATTCTGGGAGTTCTTGGGACTGACACATTAGACAACATGATCGTGAAATAGTCTTGAGGAATTCCATCCCAATCTTGTAATCAATCAATTATATTAAATGGATGAATTCCTTGGTCATGTGTTCCAATTGGGGTTAACAATGAACAACAGTGGGTGAATCAGTACATTGTTGCAAGGGAGTTGGTCGTCAAGAGTGCCTCCATTGTAAACCTTCTAACAACTAGTACACATTTGGAACAGGGTGCCTGGTTTGCCAGTACTAGATTGTCCTCGATGGGTTTCCTGGAATGGGTTTGCAGAGGTGTTCGTGATGGCGTTGCCGTGGCTTCTCGTTTTGGAGCTCGTACTTTACGCCGGCTGTTTCATCTGTGGAATAATGTCGGCTGTCTCCCTGACAATCACCCAGGTAAGATGCATTCATTTTTTAAATGTCTGTCCTTCCAACTGCAGATTGTTGATGTTAAACTTGACTCTACAAAAAATATGTAAATTGGAAATATTGTACAACATTTGACACAGATTGATTACAGGCTACCTCAGTACTGTAATGACACACTGTCTCTATCAGACCGACGACTCTACTAACTAACTGCTTTGAGATTCCTGAAAAGATTTATCATCCACTCAACAATATATTTATTTTTTGGAGATACACCAACTACAAAATCCAAAAAGCAGGTTACTCAAAGTATTCAGATGAAAGTCTATATACATTTTGTGGAATGGGTTTGATTAAACAACATAACATTTTATCAGCTTCTCATCCATACTATCTTGTGTTTTTCTGCTGTCGTCTTAGATTTACTACCATTAACACAAAGCATGGAGTCTAGCCGAGGTAAAAGTAGTGAGTTGAGAATATTCACTTAATGACTTTTTTTGTTGCTTTTTTAATGTTTCAGTATATCTACACACCATTGACATTGTCACAAGGATGTCCAGGGAATCTGATAGTCCTTACTACACAATGGCTGTGGGTTTGACCAGGGGTTAGGGTGAAATACATGTTAATTATTTATATACATGTCATTAACATGTATGCGCTCATCCAGACCTAGTTACAGTAGTGAGTGCATACATGTTAATGTAATGTAATGTATGCACTCACTACTGTAACTAGGTCTGGATGAGCGCTTCTGCTATTATGTAAATGTAGCTACCATTTTTATATAGATGACAAGGCCTGTTTTTACAGAACTATTCTGAAAGGAAGGAAATGTTATTGTACAAGTGGCATCAGATGGTAATAATCTATTGTCCTAAATCAATACAACAATGTTACAGGCAATCTGGTCCCACCCAATAATAAACAACAATTTGTGAAAAATATATGCTGTGTCCCCACCAATATCAGACTTATTCCTGCACCCTTGAATACAACTATTCACTTGGTTACTTGAATGGGAAGGTTGAGTTTCTCAAGCATTCCTTTCCATGTTGAATAAGCCTCTCCTGTGTTTTCCTACGCAGGCCATGTGAGCAGAAGGGTTGTGTGGCAGAGACTCTGCCTGTTATGGGTTCATTAGAGTGTCTTCCTGTCACTGTAGCTGACCAAGCTCTTTCCTGACAAAGCCTAGTGAACACCCTCCATTGGTGTAGCTTTGCTTAAGTACATTCAATTGTGCTAACTGCATACTGTGCTATGTGTGTCAAACAGGGCCATTTCACAGGGCAGTGCATTCTCTATGGGACTATTGAACACAACTCATCTGGTCTGATCCTGGAGAAACCCAGCCATCCCTCCCTCTGTTACTTTGTGTCTGCCATCTCTGTGTGTGTGGCCATCTACTGCTTCTCCCTCATGCTCTACTGGATCTACACCAGCTTTGTGGAAGTAGAGGTCAAGAGGTCAGAGATAGACTATTGCCCAGCAACTGGGTTGATAATTATCATCTCCATATCCAATAGCAGGCTTCAAAGTGAAAGTCGTCTAATTTTTTTGTTTTTGATTTTCTGTTATCCTGTTTTCATTTACTAATTGCATGTCCTTTGCCCTCAGAGAAAGACTGTGGCTGAATGTGACTCTGGGCGTGTGTCTGAAGGTCTTGTTCTTCCTGATAGTATCAGGATGTATCCTCAGGATTGGTAGAGACAGGCTCTGCATGACGGCCCTCCGCAATGTGCCCTGCATAACCAGGTGAGATATGTCTGTCCTCCGCACTTTGCCCGGCATAACCAGGTGAGGTATGTCTGTCTTCCACAAGGTGCCCCGTATAACCACTTGTTAAAAAACAGTCAAATATCTGTCAGCAATTTCCAGCACACTACTGTAAAAGGAAGTTAGACTTCTCAAATACAAATGATTTACAGTGCAGGTGAGATGTCTGTCTGTCTGCCTCTTCACCTCAGAGCTCCTTTGTCACTCAGTCTGTAGAGTATATATGCAGTGTTGTGATCTGTTATTTTTCTCAGTCTGTAGAGTAAATATGCAGTGTTGTGATCTGTTATTTTTCTCAGTCTGTAGAGTAAATATGCAGTGTTGTGATCTGTTATTTTTCTCAGTCTGTAGAGTATATATGCAGTGTTGTGATCTGTTATTTTTCTTAGTCTGTAGAGTAAATATGCAGTGTTGTGATCTGTTATTTTTCTTAGTCTGTAGAGTAAATAAGCAGTGTTGTGATCTGTTATTTTTCTCAGTCTGTAGAGTATATATGCAGTTTTGTGATCTGTTATTTTTCTTAGTCTGTAGAGTAAATATGCAGTGTTGTGATCTGTTATTTTTCTCAGTCTGTAGAGTAAATATGCAGTGTTGTGATCTGTTATTTTTCTCAGTCTGTAGAGTAAATATGCAGTGTTGTGATCTGTTATTTTTCTTTCAGTTGTGAAGAAGCAGAGAATACAACTTGGGTCAGCCCCTATGATGGGAATCAGTTCTACACAGGCTTGTACAGTGCAGAGGTCTGTACATGACATTAAATAACACAGCAAAACGTGTGGCACGATGGCCTAGTGGTTAGGGCGTCTAACTGGTCCCATAAGTCCAACAGTTCAATTCCCCAATCTCCAAGGTGAACGTGTTCGTTCTTTCTGTGAGCAGGATAGTAAACCCTAACTGCTGCAAGTTACAATTGGTTCTTGGTCAACATGCCTGGTTAGATAACAACAAAATACAAAAACACTTCTTCCTTATTGTATCAAGCTTTATAAGTACATTTTCCATCATAGTGGTCAGCAATATTGTAGGAAAACAAAACAAGATAATACAAATATTATTAGCGATGCATTTATTTCTGTGTATGTGTTTTGTGTATGTGAGTTAAAAACACATTCATTAAATCTCTCCCAATTTTATTTTGTCTTCCTCAGAGGTCTGTGTGGGTAAACATCTTCTTCTGGGTGCTGATCGTGGCAGTGGTGTTTGTACAGAGACATCAGGTATCGGGCTCAGAATGGAGCGTGTCTGAAACAGAGCCCTTCTTCCGCCGTCCTGTGTGAGCCCACGGACCTAGCCTGTGTGAGCCCACAGACCTAGCCTGTGTGAGCCCACGGACCTAGCCTGTGTGAGCCCACGGACCTAGCCTGGTGGGCCTTGTGGTCCCGCTCATCTGCTCTGACGCATAACAGATCTTACATCAACTAGATAGGTTGTTTCGTTATCAGCCAATCACATCATATGTAATAGCAATCTAGTGCCTTAAGACAGTGGTTCTCCAATGTCTCCTGGGGACCCCCAGCCATTCCATATATTAGATGTATCCCAGAGCTAGCACACCTGAATACAATTTACTATCAGGCTCTTAGCTGCTGGAATCAGATGAGCTACTTAAAGGCTACAACTGTACTGCGTAATGGCTGGAGGACCCAGGAGAGGTTTGAGGACCAGTCAGTAACATATCACGTAAACATTTGTTGATTCTTACAATCTTGGAGTGGAACAAGTCCAATGTGTCCTCGTATCCAAGTCCTGGATCCAAGTTAAATAAATGTGAAGTATGTTTAATATTCGATTCTACTGCAGTATGTAATAGCCTACCATACAGGTTTTACATTATTTTTCTTAATTTGGTCCTTTTATCAAACATTTGACATGAACTGATTTATCAACTGTTTTAATGACCATCAATGGAGCACACTAACAGGTTGGTTTATTTTAATAGTGGTAATAAAAGCAATTCACAATGGAAGTATCTGCTTTTATATCCTGATAGTTCTAAACAATTAAAGTTGTGCATTTCAACCCCTTCCTGTCACATACCACCTGCTGAATGTGCACTCTGCACTGATTGATGTAACATTTGTTGTAATTTTATGAACATAATAAAGGAAAACTCCATCACAGCCTTTATGAATGACATTCATTTTACAGTTTTTCTTTCCAACCACTGGTTCATTCTGTTCCTCCCCTAACATCAATACTTCCCTCTCCTCTCTGAACTCTTAATGAACTTGTTTCCATCTCTTAGCTTCTTGCTGAGTTTTCAAACTTGTCCTTATTTTGCTTCAATAGGTGCGTCGATGAACAGGAGCTGACCTAATTGCCTGCGTCTTTCAGGCCCATCTAGATGTGCCGTCTCTATCTGCTGATCCCAGCCCTGGTTGTGCTACTTCAGCTGAGCCGTCACTAAGGCCAGCTGGGTGCTCTTCTTCTGGCACAGGGTCAATAACCTTTGTCTCTGTTAAAAACATCTCAACGTTGGTCACAAGCATTTACCTGCCCCGGAAGGAAAACATTGGTAAGGATACAAACAGATGGACACAAAATATTCTGGCATCAACTAAATGTAGAGCAGGAAACCTACTTGGATTAGTACCAAGTTGTAGTTTAGTTATTCAGTACTTAATGTCTGACTTTGGGAGAAAACGGAACGCTAACTGTATAATAATCCTGTATAACAGATCAATGCACTTATATGAACTAATTAGTCTAAAACCATATGGATCAATAAGATATTTGGTTACATGGTTATAATTTTATACCCAGCTCTATAGCTTCTATCCAGAAAATAATTTATTTGAGTACTACTGAAGCAGTGCAAAAAGGCCTTTAAATCTACTTGCTCTGATTTTTGCCTCCCTCCTGGAAATGGTTATAAAAACAGAAACGTTGATGGCGGCAGAATTTGACTTCTTCAAGCATACCTCTCCACTATCTGCAATTTTTTAACACATTCTCAACCACGGAGTGCAGTTTTGTTTTTGTGACCGCTATTGCTATTAGTGAAACTAAATCTTGGATAACCCATTGCATAAAACATAATATTCCAATGTCATGATTCAGGTAGTTACACTATTTGTTTTATTACTTTCATACTTAAGAAATTATCTTTGTATTTATTCTCACATTCAATGGGTAAATTACACGTACCATGGTGCTCATATAACAACATAGTACCGTAAATTACATTAACATTAAGTATTGATTTGATATATAGATCCATTAATGTACAAATCTTTGAACAATAAAAATTTCTTAGCACAGATGCCCTGTCTGCAAAATAAAACACAGAATTAAGTTTTGTCTCGACACTGAATGATTTTTTAACAATTACTGCTACATTCCATTGAAGTTGAAACCCTTATCTGTATTAATGTTACGGTTGCTAAGCCTTCTGGGATAAAACAGAGGGAGCAAAGGAGCCAAATTAAATATGACTGGTCACTTGTATGCAGACATAGATGTAGTGAGGACCAAAACCAACAATTATTATTCTTTAAAAATATATTTTATGAATCTGGTTACAATTAAGCTGTTTACAACAACAATATGACCTAACAGGCCTGATGCAATTTCAAACAGTTACTGTATTTGCCTTTAGGGGGAGCCATTGTAATATTTTCCAAATACGAGAAGTATAAAATACTAGTTAATAGTGGGAGTCATACTATATTTTCCCCCATACCGGTAGTATAAATACTGAAAAAGCACAGTGATTCTCAGTCAATATTGAGCGTTATCATCAGACATAAGTTCATAACGTGTAAATATATCCAGGGTGATTTTATTAGTACTTCTGTACCACCGACACCATCATACTCATTCATCATCATGGTCATAATAACAGTTTCACTTCCTATTGGCATCAGCAGAATTAAAACATTGTATACATAGTGTAGGGGTGTGTTCAAGATAAGTAAGGAGTGGTTTTACAGAGTTGAGCTGACTGCGTTGAGTAACCACTAATTTAATTTTTCTTTACTTCCTGACCATATCAAGACCTATATAGATGTGAAAACATGTGCTGAATCAGATGGCATGCTGTTTTACCTTTCAGGGTTACGTGGGTGCATGTCGTTAATTTTGCTCAGTTGTGCTTAAGCAAAATAATGCTTTGGATTGTCGATAAAGGGCTGTTTATATTGTTTAATAATCTTAATCAAAGGCAGGCAATGAATTTACTGAGTCTATTGTTTACTGTATTATGAATGCCTAATTGCAGGAAAAACTGGTTTGTCTGGTTAGATTTTGTGGCACTCCAAATAGGATTCAGTGAGTGAGGCGTGGTGCTTCAGGTAAGGTGGGCAGTAATGTATGTACTGAACTGCATCTAACCCATACCTTCCAATGAGTAGAATTACAATAGTGGGCAGTATTGAGAGATGGGAGAACCTTTTTAGAATTGTGGTAGACAAATTGAGGGGAGAAATAGGGATAAGCTTACAAGCATAGAATGAGTCAGTTACTCTATGCATAACGTCTATTCTTGTCTCTGAATACATAACTGTATTTGATCAATATCATCTATCACCTGTTCCTCATTCCCCGTGTTTGCTTACACACACAGCGATGTTCATATTCCTGTTGTCTATGAAGGGGCAAAGTCAGCTGCAAGGCAGTCCCAAGACAAAACAACAACATGTCTATCAAAGGTCTAGTGGCTCATACACAAACATTCATTTGTGTTAATCTGTACCATTTTGCTTTCTCACAAAATCGGTTAGTCATGAAGTAGCTCTAGGTTTTAATTACCGCTGCATCTTGGCTCAAACACACTCACATCTGCACACAATTCACTAAAACGTATTTACAATGTCTGATGCCTTAACATGGTCAATGTTGTCAGCTTAGATCTGCTTTAGCTCAAGATAAAAGGCGATTAGGTGACAGACACAAGCCTCATAACTAGTGTCTTGGTTAAGTGTCTAATTCATTTTACATCTAAAAGTCATATAAAATAGTATTACTATACTCTCTTAGTGGAATGGTAACAGTTTTGTTTTTCTTCATTTTATTGGCATGAGAGTGCTGCTCAACTACCAGGGGAGTTTAGTAAGCTAACACAATATACATTGCCCCTTGATTTACGCTAATAGCTCCATGGAAAATGAAGCACTCCTGAGGTGCTAACTCAGCAGCTCCTGGATATATGTCCATACAATCATGAACATCCGTTTCGTACATTCAAGAACAAAATGACAAAGTTGTTGTTCATTGTGGACAATGGGACACATATGACACAGTTTCTTCAGGAAGACAAACTACATAGTCATTTACATTAACGTGACACAATAGTTCTGTTTTCCAACACATTTCACAAATAAACTGAGTAGTCCTTTCTGGCAGTTCTGGAAAGCATGATGTTCCCTGTGTGTTCTTTCTCATTTATTATCCCACCATTTTGTCCTCCATCCCTATTTTTGTCCTCATTTTGTTCACCATCCAGGGCAGATTGTCTGCTCTACAGTACAGTATCTCCCTAGTCAATCCCAGTGACTATCCTGCATCGAGGTCCTGCCCTCCGTGACAGCTCTCCTCTCCATGGACGATCAACACGGGTAGGTTGAGGGCTTCGTGGTAGGCTGGAGGTCTCTCTGTCACGCAGGCTGTTCCCTGAATCATCTCTGCCCTCACCCTCTCCAGTTCCTGCTGTCTATCCTCCACCAGCTGCTGGCCACTTTCATCCTCTTCATACCCGTCCACCTCCAGGACCCCTCTTCTCTCCTCGTTATCACGCCGGAAGCCCAGGCCGAGGAAACCACCGCCCTCGTCCCCTCTGCTCCCCATACCTGCTCCGAGGCTCCGGGAGTGGAACAGGCAGGCCTGTCGCACCGTGTGCAGGCGGCCCAGAGAGAACCCACTTCGGCTGAGGGCCAGCCTGCCTCCCATTCTCCCTGCCGTTCCGTATGTCAAAGTCCCTGCCCCCATCGCCACGTTCCCCCTGACTCGCGAGGGGAGCGAGGAGCTACTGGTGGATCTGCGGCAACGCGGGCAGCTCTGCAGGACATAGCTGGAGTTCCGCCTCATGGGGACTCGTGCCGGCCCGGGATACGCAGAGGGCGACAAGAGCGTGTTGTTGGTGTTCAGGTCCATGAGCAGGGCCTCAGAGTAACTCGGGACCATCTGCTGGTTGCATCGGATGTGCCATTCCAGTTCCGTGATGTCCACCGTGTTGACCCTCGATATGACCCGGAGTCTGGGACCGCCGCGCTGCCTGTTCTCTTGGCCTGACCGGTAGTTCCCCATATCTGCGCCGTCGTTGTCGACTTCCTCATTCTCACCAAACAGCTTCTCCACATGGTAATGAACGTACGCCGTGCGGTATTCAGACACCACGCGCAGAGGCCAGGAGAGCATCAGGGCCGAGATCAGCCAGAACATGCGTCGCCGAGAGAACCAGGGAGGCCAGGAGGGGTCCGGGAAAGCTAACATGTGCTCGCGGAAGTCCACGTTCTTCAGGTGCATGCCCTCCCGTGCCTCCATGTAGTCATCCAGACCCTCGTTCTCCGCGAAGAAGCGCGCGCGCTGAGTCAGGTAGGCAGCCTCAGCACGGGCGCTGGCAAAGCTGAAACACTTGGTGAAACGGAGGCGTACGGCCGGGTGCTCCAGGAGACCGAGCAGCTCTTTGGAGACGTCCTTGACGCCGTGTCGGCTGTAGTCAAACTCGGAGCTGGCCGCATGCGTGTTGACCCGCTCGTGGTACACCTGCGTGGTGGTGTAGGCATCGCCGTTGCGATATCGAGTCACCTGCCGGGTCCGTCTGACGTAGTGGTAGCTGATGGCCTTCCACCAGATACAAGGCATGGCCTGCTGGAGCCTCTGCACCCTGTCATACACCTTGCTGATCCTGACCCGGGCCAGCGAGGATGTTTTGGAGAAGCAGTGCCAGCATTCCACCAGATAGACCATGTAGAGCATGATCAGGAAAGCCACGGGGATGTAAACGTAGCCATTGGAGCAGGGGCTGTCATGGTAGAGTCGGGCACGGCCGCCGTAGTAGAGGCCATGTTCGTCAGTAGCCATGACTGTGACCCGGTAGAAAGAGCACCAGGCCAGAGTTGCGAAACAGCCCAACATCAGTAGCGTGAGGAGCAGGCATTTCCAGTGGGACTCCCGGCAGAGGGACCCAGGAAGGGACTGTTTACAGGGACGTTGCTAAAGAGGGGGGGGATAAGAGACAAGGTAAAGCGGATGATGGGGTGATGGAAGGTTACGGTTCTATAAATGAGTAGGTAGCTGAGTTTTGAGTGGGAGGTAGAATCAGGAGCAGTTTAAAAGTAGTTTAAAGGATATTGTGAGAAGGTTGACAAGAAATCAAAAGAAATGATTGTGGTAGTGGAGATGGTGACGACAACACATCAAGCATAATGGGTGGTGCGGGCATTTAAAAGCGAGGAAGATTAATGAATGACATACAATAAGAGCAGCAGAAAGACAAGGCCGGGAAAGGGTGTTAAAACTGGATTTTTCTGTAAGAAACAAAAACAGAAAAAAACAGAACATATATTAAGTGTATTCCATAAGAATACAGCTGATTGGGCATCAATCACAATGGCTCCTATGTGAAACAACATCAATACACATCAATGTTGTCTCCTCTCTGGCCCCCCCGCTCCTCCACAGATGGATCGCTCCAGTCTCTGGAGGCATGGACACATTTCCTAGCAGAGCGAAACCCAAACCTCGCAGCCCCTTTTAAACACTCGGTTTTAGTGGGCACTGGAATAGTCTGATGCTTTTAGACCTCATCAGGAAAGAGAGAGAGGGAGAGAGACAAGAGAGAGAGATATCATTCAGCTCTGGGTTGCCTGTGCAGGTTAGTAGCGGCCATTCCTCCTCCTCATGCTACAGTTGGATGCACACGGACAGCAAATTAAGTCTTTAAAGACGCTACACATGCACAGTGTCACACTTGGCCACACCAAGTTACATATTAGAAATAACCAAAAGGAAAAGAAGGAGATAAGGGATTAAAGCATAGCTCACAGTATCTGTCCATCTGCTTTATTTTTGAAGTAGTCAAATCTGCCTCCCCCGCAGCCATTACAAAGCATTTGCAAAAAAAAGGTTCTATTTTTTAACTCATTTTTTGCTTTCTAAACAGCAGCTGTGGGACCTGGGTTCCTTGGCAAAGTTGATTTACAACGACAGGCTGCATCAAAATGAGAGCGCACACATTCACCGTCAGGCCTGGAGTCAAGTGCATCAATGGTTCACTTACTACAGATGTGTGTGGGTCTATAATAATAATGCTATAATAATAATGTGCCAACTCTGCACTCATCTCCCACTTAAAGGCAATTAGAAAGGAAGAGATGAAAAAAGAGAGAGAGAGCAAAGAGGGAGTGAGAGAGGATGGTACTAGTTTAGTAAATGTGATGTTTGATAATGGTCACGGCTAAGAGCATTGTGTTGTTTCCACTGTACTTTTCCTGACCACTTGATGGCTTTTGCTTTCCTGCAATATTGACATAAGCACTATGAAATGGCTTCTGGTGTGCACCACTGTTGCATGACTACAATATGCAAGTACTTTTGGATGAGTGGCTCTAACGTGTATTCGTAATGAACTAAGGGTAAATTAAGTGAGCTGAGAATTGTTTTGTTCTTGTATAAAGAAATCCCCCAAATATTTAACATATCCTAATTAAACAACTAGCAGAGAGAATTGTGATTTTAAGTACATTAGCTGTGTGTGTATCTACACTCACCGGCCACCTAGTTACACCTGTTCACTTGCACCGTTAACGCAACTATCTAATCAGCCAATCACGTGGCAAAAATTCAATGCATTCAGGTATGAAGGCACCGTCACGACGATCTGCTGAATTCAAACCAAGCATCAGAATGGGGAAGAAATGTGATTTAAGTGACTATGAACGTGGCGTGGTTGTTGGTGCCAGACGAGCTGGTTTGAGTATTTCAGAAAGTGCTGACCTACTGGGATTTTCCCCCACAACCATCTCTAGGGTTTACAGAGAATGGTCTGAAAAAGAGAAAATATCTATGGAGCGGCAGTTGAAAAGTCAGAGGAGAATAGAAAGACTGGTTTGAGCAGATGGAAAGGAAACAGTACCTTAAATGACCACACGTTACAATCAAGTTTTGCAGAAGAGCATCTCTGAATGCACAACACATCAAAACCTGAAGCAGATGGGCTACAGCAGCAGAAGACCACTACGGGTGCCACTCCTGTCAGCTAAGAACAGAGGCTACAATTTGCAAGAGCCCACTACAATTGGACAACAGAAGATTGGAAAAATGTTACCCGGTCTGACGAGTCTCAATTTTATGCTGTGACATTCAGATGGTTGTGTCAGAATTTGGTGTAAACAACAAGCAAACATGGTCCGTATCAACAGTTCTAGATGGTGGTGGTGGTCTAATGTTGTGGGGGATATTTTCTTGGCACAATTTGGACCCCGTAGTTCATTATAAAGCCACAGCCTACCTGTGTATTGTTGCTGACTATGTCCATCCCTTTATGACCACAGGGTACCCATCTTCTAATGGCTACTTCCAGTAGGATAACGCACCGTGTCACAAAGCTCACATCATCTCAAACTGGATTCTTGAAAATGAAAATGAGTTCACTTTACTAAAATTGCCTCCACAATAACCAGATCTCAATCAAATCAAGCACCCTTGCAATGTGGTGGAATGAGAGATTTGAATCATGGATGTGCAGCCGTCAAATCTGCAGCAACTGCATGATGGAATAATGTCAATATGGACCAAAATCTCAGAGGAATTTTCCAGCACCATGTTGAATCTATGCCATGAAGAATTAAGGCAGTTCTGAAGGCAAAAGTGGGTCAAACCCAGTACTAGCAAGGTGTACCATGAAGTGGCCGGTGAGTGTACAGTGCACCCGGAATGTACCGTCACAGTGCTTCACTTTTTAAACATTTTGTTGTTACACCCTTATTCTAAAATGTATTATTTACCTCAAAGTTCAACAAACAATACCCCATCATGACAATGTGAAAGAAGTATGTTGAAATCTTTATAAAAGATCTTTTTAAAAAGCAAATTTATAAAATATAAAAACCGAAAAAAGTACATGTTCATAAGTATTCACAGACTTTGCCATGACAATTAAAATTGAGCTCAGGTGCATCCTGTTTCCACTGATCATCATTCAGATTTTTACACAACCTGATTGGAGTCCATCAGTGGTAAATTCAGTTGATTGGACATGATTTGGAAAGGCAAACACCTGTCTATATAAGATCCCACAGTTAACAGTGCATGTCAGAGCACAAACCAAGCCATGAAGTCCAAGGAATTGTCTGTAGACCTTCAAAACAGGATTGTATCGAGGCACAGATCTAGGTAAGGGTACAGAAAAATATCTGCAGCATTGAAGGTCCCAATAAGCACCGTGGCCTCCATCACCCATAAATGGTAGAAGTTTGGAACCACCAGGAATCTTCCTAGAGCTGGCCACACCCAGCCAAACTGAGTGATCGGGGGGGGGTTGGCTTTAGTCAGGGAGGTGACCAAGAACCCGATGGTCACTCTGACAGAGCTCCAGCATTTCTCTGTGGAGAGAGGAGAACCTTCCAGAAGAACAACTATCTCTGCAGCACTCAGGCCTGTATGGTAGAGTGGCCAGACGGAAACCACTCCTCAGTAAAAGGCACACGAGAGTCTGCCTGGGGTTTGCCAAAAGGCACCTGAAGAACTCTCAGATGATGAGAAACAAAATTCTCTAGTCTGATGAAACAAAAATTGTGGCCCGAAACTCTATGGCCTGAAGGGCAAGTGTCATGTCTGGAGGAAACCAGGCCACCTTATCACCTGGCCAATACCATCCCTACAGTGAAGCATGGTGGTAGCATCATGCTGTGGGGATTTTTTTCAGCGACAGGTCCTGGAACACTAGTCAGGTTCAAGGGAAAGATTAATGCAGCAATGTCAGACATCCTTGATGATACAGCATTTATAACAGTGTAAATTTGCTGTCCCCTCAAAATAACTCAACACACAGCCATTAAGGTCTAAACCGCTTGCAACGAAAGTGAGTACACCCCTAAGTGAAAATGTTTAAATTGGACCCAATTAGGTGTCATGTGACTCGTTAGTGTTACAAAGTCTCAGATGTGAATGGGGAGCAGGTGTGTTAAATTTGGTGTTATCGCTCTCACACTCCCTCATACTTGTCACTAGAAGTTCAACATGGCACCACATGGCAAACAACTCTCTGAGGATCTGAAAAAAAGAATTGTTGCTCTACATAAAGATGGCCTAGGCTAGCCTAAGACTGCCAAGACCACGGTGCAGCATGGTGGCCAAGACCATACAGCGGTTTAACAGGACAAGTTCCACTCAGAACAGGCCTCAACATGGACATCCGAAGAAGTTGAGTGCATGTGCTAAGCGTCATATCCAGAGGTTGTCTTTGGGAAATAGACGTATGAGTGCTTCCAGCATTGCTGCAGAGATTGAAGGGGTGAGGGGTCAGCCTGTCAGTGCTCAGACCATATGCTGCACACTCTATCAAATTGGTCTGCATGGCTGTCATCCCAGAAGGAAGCCTCTTCTAAAGATGATGCACCAGAAAGCCCACAAACAGTTTGCTGATAACAAGCTGACTAAGGACATACATGGGGGCGCAGATGGCTCAGCGGGTAGGGAGTCAGACTTGTAGTCAGAAGGTTGCCAGTTCGATTCCTGAGCTAAAATGTCGTTGTGTCCTTGGGCAAGACACTTTACCCTAATTGCTCCCAGGTCATTGCTGTAAATAGGAAATTGTTCTTAGTCAACTTACCTGGTTAAATAAAGGTTAAATTAAAATTAAATTAAATACATTTATTTGGTTCAGATGGTGTCAAGCGTGTGTGGTGTCAACCAGGTGAAAGACAAGTAAGTGTGTCATGCCTACAGTCAAGCATGGTGGTGGGGGTGTCATGGGCTGGGCCTGTATGAGTGCTGCCAGCACTGGGGAGCTACAGTTCATTGAAGTAACCATGAATGCAAACATGTACTGTGACATACTGAAGTTATTTTGACATACTGATCCCCTCCCTTCAGAGACTGGGCCGCAGGGTAGTTTCCAACATGATAACGACCCCAAATACACCTTAAAGACGACCACTGCCTTGCTAAAGAAGCTGAGGGTAAAGGTGATGAACTGGCCAAGCATGTCTCCAGACCTAAACCCTATTGAGCATCTGTGGGGCAGCTTCAAATGGAAGGTGGAGGAGCACAAGGTCTCTAACATCCACTAGCTCTGTGATGTTGTCATGGAGGAGTGGAAGAAAACTCCAGTGGCAACTTGTGAAGCTCTGGTGAACTCATGCCTAAGAGGGTTAAGGCAGTCCCGAAAAAAAATGGTGGCCACAGAAAATATTGACACTTTGGGTCCAATTTAGACATTTTCACTTAGGGGTGTACTCACTTTTGTTGCCAGCAGTTTAGACCTTAATGGCTGTGTGTTGAGATGTTTTAAGGGGACAGCAAATTTACACTGCTATATAAGCTGTACATTCACTACTTTACATTGTAGCAAAATGTAATTTCTTCAGTGTAGTCACAGGAAAAGTTATAATTAAATATTTAGGGGTGTACTTACTTTTGTGAGATACTGTATATGTGCTTTTTTCATTTTTAAGAAACTTGCTATGATTTCAAACACAAGTCTTTCAAATTGTCATTATGGGGTATTGTTTGTAGAATTTTGAGGGAAATAATATGTAACATAACAAAATGTGGAAAAAGTGAAGCGCTGTTAATACTTTCTGGATGCTCTATATATGTTTGTATGTATATTGCCTTGCAAAAGTATTCGGCCCCCTTCGACATTTCAACCTTTTGCCACATTTCAGGCTTCAAACATAAAGCTATAAAACTGTATTTTTTTGTGAAGAATCAACAACAAGTGGGACACAATCATGAAGTGGAACGAAATTTATTGGATATTCCAAACTTTTTTAACAAATAAAAAACGGACGAATTGGGTAAGCAAAATTATTCAGCCCCTTTACTTTCAGTGCAGCAAACTCTCTCCAGAAGTTCAGTGAGGATCTCTGAATGATCCAATGTTGATTTAAATGACTAATGATGATAAATAGAATCCACCTGTGTGTAATCAAATCTCCATATAAATGCACCTGCTCTGTGATAGTCTCAGTGGTCCGTTGAAAGCACAGAGAGCATCATGAAGAACAAGGAACACACCAGGCAGGTCCGAGATACTGTTGTGGAGAAGTTTAAAGCCGGATTTGGATACAGAAGATTTTCCAAGCTTTAAACATCCCAAGGAGCACTGTGCAAGCGATAATATTGAAATGGAAGGAGTATCAGACCACTGCAAATCTACCAAGACCCGGCCGTCCCTCTAAACTATCAGCTCATACAAG
>JACXGM010001057.1:0-17766 GCA_016801145.1 Umbra pygmaea | reverse complement strand
TCAGAAATGCAGCCAAGAGGCCCATGATAACTCTGGATGAACTGCAGAGATCTACAGCTGAGGTGGGCGAGTCTGTCCATAGGACAACAATCAGTCGTATACTGCACAAATCTGGCCTTTATGGAAGAGTGGCAAGAAGAAAGCCATTTCTGAAAGATATCCATAAAAAGTGTTGTTTAAAGTTTACCACAAGCCACCTGGGAGACACACCAAACATGTGGAAGAAGGTGCTCTGGTCAGATAAAACCAAAATTGAACCTTTTGGCAACAATGCAAAACATTATGTTTGGTGTAAAAGCAACACAGCTCATCACCCTGAACACACCATCCCCACTGTCAAACATGGTGGTGGCAGCATCATGGTTTGGGCCTGCTTCTCTTCAGCAGGGACAGGGAAGATGGAAAAAAAAATTGATGGGAAGATGGATGGAGCTAAATACAGGACTATTCTGGAAGACAACCTGATGGAGTCTGCAAAAGACCTGAAACTAGGATGGAGATTTGTCTTCCAACAAGACAATGATCCAAAACATAAAGCAAAATCTACAATGGAATGGTTCACAAATAAACATATCCAGGTGTTAGAATGGGCAAGTCAAAGTCCAGACCTATATCCAATTGAGAATCTGTGGAAAGAACTGCAAACTGCTGTTCACAAACGCTCTCCATCCAACCTCACTGAGCTCGAGCTGTTTTGCAAGGAGGAATGGGCAAAAATTTCAGTCTCTCGATGTGCAAAACTGATAGAGACATACCCCAAGCAACTTACAGCTGTAATCGCAGCAAAAGGTGGCGCTACAAAGTGTTAACTTAAGGGGGCTGAATAATTTTGCATGCACAATTTTTCAGTTCTTTATTTGTTAAATAAGTTTGAAATATCCAATAAATTTCGTTCCACTTCATGATTGTGTCCCACTTGTTGTTGATTCTTCACAAAAAATTACAGTTGAAAAGTTCAACAGGGCCGAATTCTTTCGCAAGGCACTGTATGTATGTATGTATGTATGTGTATATATGACAGACGGACAGACAGACAGACAGACAGACAGACAGACAGACAGACAGACAGACAGACAGACAGACAGACAGACAGACAGACAGACAGACAGACAGACAGACAGACAGACAGACAGACAGACAGACAGACAGACAGAGAGACATACAGACAGAGGGACAGAGAGAGAGAGAAATTTAGTCTAGTGTGAATTATTTATCAAGCCTAAGAGCTACCGGTCTGACAGCCACCTTTATTGGGAATGCCCCTTATAACATTAAAAGCAGAACATATGTTTTTATGTATTGTAAATGTAATTATACATTACAGTATTAGAGCATTTGATTTTAGACTGCTGCAAACAACGTTTAAAACTCAGTGCATGTGGTTTCAGGGGCTGAGTTGTTGTGATAACACAGAGCTCCCTCCATTTGTGAGCTCCTGGCTCTCCCTGTCTTCGCTTCACTGTGAGCTGAAGGACAAAGCAGTGGAAGAGAGAAAGAAATGTCCTTCATATGAATCTACATGCACATCTCAAACCCACAACATCCAAAGAAGCACAGAGGCCTCCCAGGAAGAAACACACCATCCATAACAACCCCATTACCACATATAGAGGTGTGCTGATTAGACTGCCACATATCCGGAATGGATAAGCAGGGAAGTATAACAGGAGACATATTGCTTATGTAAACAGGACACTTAGGAGCAGTGGTATGGTTTTATAATACAAACACTTATGTCAACTGAATAGTGTGCTCTGTTTCTTGCTCCATCTTCATCCCTGTCTCTCCTGTATTGATCTCTCTGAAACATAAGATCTGAGGTTATAGCTCAGCCACGCTCAGGTCTCAGCACATGTTTAGGCTACTACTCAGAAAGACTGTCGTTGGTAACCGTAGACCTGGCCTATACGGTTTATTATATTAAGTCATTCCCTCAGAGCACTATGACGACAATGAGTTTAACATTATGATATTATTATCATGTCAGCAGTTGTATGTCACATGAACATCCAGGTCCACCGTAACACATGAGCCCAGCTAAAATGTTCACCTCCCGTTCGACTGCAATGCAGTTGCCTGCCTCCATTAGTGAGTGGTGACTCTTCCAGTAACCTTGTGCAACACACACACTCAAAATAAGAACGTGCCTGGTATCTCGTCACCTGCTGTGAAAACCAGAGCGAGACTGATCCAGCTCAGGAGGCTGTGCTGCTGTTTGTGCTCAACATGTTAGTTAGAGAGTGGGTTACTGAGCCAGGTGCACCCTGGTTACAGCAGAGTGGTAAGTAAGGTTGAAGAGGCTATTAGCGGGAGCTGGCCATGCAATGCAGGCTTATGACATAGGTATTAATTCGTGCGAGCACAGCAGACCAAATTGTGTAAATAGTCAAATTACTAGTAAGAATGCAGAAGCTTCATCCCACAATCCATTTATATGCATTGTTCACAGAGGTATTTAGGCATGCCTATGAATCCTTAATATAGTATAAACAGGGAGGTTCAAACCCTGAATGCTGATTGGCTAAAAACTATGGTAAAGTTAAGATATAAGGCACTAGGGGTGTGGTATATGGCTGATCCCTAGAGTATTTGATAGGCCTGACAGTGTGGAGTGCCTGGATACAGCAATTAATTGAATATTGACAATATACTGCATACCTCAGAGGTGCGTTTTGCTATTATAAAAAACAACATATACAATTAGATATTTTAAAAGTATTTTTTGTCAAACCATGATATAAAGTTTTACATCACAGCTTTTCAACAAGCATTCAGAGATTAATCACCTGGGTTAAACTGACCCTAAACCACGTGTATGACAAAAACATCCTTTTGAACTGTTCCCATTACATTGGTAACCAGATTATTATTTTAACAAGGTAATTTAAGATTTTGTGACATACAGTATGGTCAATGGCTGTATCCTGGCACTCCAAGTTGTGTCGTGCCTCTCATGCCATTTTGCTTACATATAAATGCATATTTGAAGGGTAAAGCTACCTATTGTAGTAATGGCAAGTATGCAATATATTTTAGGCACGCACGTGCAACCTTCATCTCCCCGAACCACCAAATCTAGCAAATGCATTACCTCTTCTCTTCCGCCCCCGTTCAGTAAGGGCGCTTCTCCGGTCACGGTTACCGCAGGCATTCTTTCGTTCCTCACAAGCTACGAATTGACCGTGAGCATCGGGATGTGTCCGAGACTCCCACGATCAGGGGGTCCAGAGACGGGACCGCCCCGCATGACACATCAAGCCCCATTTTTCGATATGATGCTCAGCACGCAAACATTTTCTAACATCAAGCATCCCTCCGGACAGGTTATTACCGCATCTCGTACCATTTCGCCAAATGTTATATTCTTGTCTGTAGCGTTTGTAACACGGTTGTTGGATCGCGAATATTGAGTCTGATGTATTTAGATGTTGGTTCTTGTCTGCCCGTGTTTTAATTGACAATGTATTGCCTTAGCCTACATCTCTAAAGTAGCTCCACTGAGTCCCTCCTTTACTGGCACCAACATGGACCATCGAGCGGGTAAAAAAGATATGAGGAAAAAAGTCACTAGCTCGTTCTTGTTTTCTGGTTTTAACCGATACCTCCTGACGATGCACCTATGGTCTGTTAACAGCGATTGCATAGCATGCTATTTATCCGAAATTAAATGTTCATCCCACCCTTCAGAGATAATCTCCGCGCCATATCATTTCACTCTCCTCCCTCTTAGGTTTTAGTCATGTGTTTTTCCCGTTTTCACCTGGCTGTAGATGGTTTGAGCTGACGTCACCGAGTAACACATATGCGCGCATCAATTTCTAGAACATGTCTCGGACCAAAATGTAAACAGGTTGTCTCAGTTGCAAACCAAAATGCATCAGTTTGGTTTTTCCCAAAATGAAATTCATGCTGTAGCCGATATGTCAGCATACATTTTCAATATTTAGGCTATAGTTTATTGACAGTAACAATAGCCAAAGGAAATACATCCAAACATATTTCATTATCGGTCATTTATAGCCGATTACGAAAATTCTTGAAATCTTGCCATGATCACTATGGAGTTCACCCGATCTGCTAAACGATTAGTCGTTCTACAATAAAACGGGTTTGATTTGACATCTGACAATTCAATTACTTTGTAAAAAATATACAGTGCCCTGCATGATAAGCTATTGGCACTCTTGCCATGAGCAAAAAAGACAACTGAAAGGGCATCTGTTAGGTGTTACAATAAAAATATTTAAAGAAATTTGACCATTATTTTTGTGTTACTTTGACCTTGTCTTTACACTAATTCTTTGATTTTCAATTTGTAAAAAACAGGTCCACAAATTGCAGTATTCACTGAAATGCTTCATGCAGCAAAACTACATGACAGTGACCAGGGTTTGATCCTGGTCAGGGCATTTCCCCAGCTCTGCAGTAGAGCTTGGGTCTTTGTCATATACCGCAGCTGATTGAGCCATTCAGTCAGGTACAGCAGTTCACTCGTCAGGTAGGTACGGCAGTTCTCAGGTAGGTACAGCAGTTCTTTCGTCAGGTATGGATGTCAGTACTCTCGTCAGTTAAGTACGGCAGCTCTCTTGTCAGGTAGGTACGTCAGTTCTCAGGTAGGTAAGGCAGTTCTCTTGTCAGGTATGGGTACCCCTCTCGTCAGGTAAGGCACGTTTCTCGTCAGATAAGCCAGCTCTCGTCAGGTGGCAGTTCAGTCAGCCCCTTTGTCAGGTAGTGATGAACCGCTCGACACTCAAGTGTCGAAACTGTTTCAATGTTTTCAACACTCATTGCATCGGATCAACGTATTGAGATGAGTTTCAAAAACACTTCTGGTCACATGACAAAGTGTGTTGAATCACTGTCACCGAAACACTTTGTCATGTATTATTGAACGATACCTGTGATATCCATGTACTGCACTGTCCAAAAATTGCACCATTATGTGTACCAACAACATAAAAGCAGTCACTACAAATCCACTCACTCAAACTTAGCTATTTCCAAAAGCACAATAGCAATTTCACACTTTAGGAACACTTTTGAGACATTAATTTTGTCTGAAGAGTTTTATTCCCTGTCTCAATCAAAAAATTTCACACAAGTTTGATGTTTTGGAAATACTCCAAATCAAAATGATTGTATGAGATTATGTTAGGAAATTATTTATTGTCTCAAACAGTTCTAATCCATTCAATAACCCACAGTGTTGACAAATTACAATTATCAACCCGTTTCGAAACTACGCAGTTTGTGATGGACAGGAATCGTTCAGTCCGACCACAGAAGTGTCTGTCTAACCATGGTGGAATTAAAGGAGAATTCCGGGCGATTTCAAAACGTAGCTCTCTTGTTTGGATATCTGGAGTGCAGTCAGTAGCAAGAATAACTCAAACAATCTGTATTGCCAAAACCGTGTTATCCCCTTGCTCCAGTTTACAGACAGTTACGCATTAATGGGGCATGTTTTAAAATGTGCTTTTAGCCTCTAAACATGTTCAAAATATCATTACTAGTGCATAGCCATGTGCAGTGATTCCTTATAGTGAACACTCCGAATTATCAAATCAGCCAGTGTACATACCTGTGTTTATTTCCCGTTTTCCAGTGAAGTCCACACTAGTCGATTGGCGAAGTCATACAATCTAATATTCCAAAACGTATTTTTCCACAAAAAATTGATTTGCCGTGGTTATGTCCATAAAAAGACAGCAACTATTCGGCCAGGTAACCTGACACCACTACGGTACTTTGTCAGCTCAGAATCTACACTGTTGCTTAGTTTCCTTTGCTCATGTGCAATAACGCTTGAACTCTTGGAAGCTGTGAAGTAGTGTCATGTTACAGCCAATCAATATTGCTATACAGTAGTCTATGGACAACCACGGCAAAGGTTTTTTTTTTGGTGGAAAAATATGTTTCAGAAAATTTGATTGAATGACAATCGACTAATGTGGACTTCACTGGAAAACGGAAAATAAACACAGGTATGTACACTGATTGATTTGTTAGATTCACTGTGTTCACTATAAGGAATCACTGCACGTGGCTATATGCAAAATTAATGACATTTCAAACATGTTTAGAGGCTAAAAGCACGTTTTAAAACTTGCCCTGTAAATGCATAATGGTCTGTAAACTGGAGCAGGGGGATAACATGGTTTTGGCAATACAGATTGTTTAAGTTATTCTCGCTACTGACCGCACTCCAGATATCCAAACAACAGAGGTACATTTTGAAATCGCCCAGAATTCTCCTTTAATTCCACCATGGTTAGACAGACGCTTCTGTGGTCAGACTGAACGAATCCTGTTGATCACAAACTGCGTAGTTTCGAAAAGGGTCAACACTGTGGGTTATTGAATGGATTAGAACTGTTTGAGACAATGAATAATTTCCTAACATAATGTCATACAATCATGTTGATTTGGAGTGTTTCCAAAACATAAAACTTCTGTGAAATTGTCTGATACGACTGGGAATAAAACTCTTTGGACAAAATGTATGTCTCAAAAGTTTTCCTACAGTGTGAAATTGCTATTGTGTATAGTAAGAAATGGATGCAGAATTTTGATTTTGACTTGTTTGTATGGCCTCCAAACATTGCACACTGGTCCAGGAGCCCTGGGGTCTTGACAAAAAGCAATAAAAAGCCTATTCATTATAGTTGACATGCTTTTACACATGAAAACAACAAAATATACATAAGTTCTTTCGTTTTTTGAGATAAATTTTTAATAAAGCATAACATTCAATGACCCAGGATGTTGGATTTCATTCATCCATGTTGTAGCCATGGGTCTACAGAACCATAAGGCACTTTACTATAGGTCAAAGTATGACCTTTCTAGAGGCCAAAGGTCAACTTTGTGCCAGGCGGACCTTGACTGTTGAGTGCCCTAATTGAAGTTGCCAGCAGATGTCACTGTCGAGTAAAGGTTTCAAGCATTTCAAAAGCCTCGACTCAAATGTTTCAATTGTCTCTGTTTCGGAAACCCTAGTTTTGCCCATCACTCTGTCAGATAAAGTAAGGGGCGTAGCCAGGATTTATGGGCTGGAATAAAGAAAACCTGCATGGGTCCCACTGATATGAAGTGCAGCACAAATTATTTTTTTCACCAATATTTTTTGTATAGAAAAATATATTAGTTCCTCTGATGGAAAAATGAAATTTAAAACATATTCGCCCACAACTGGCATTGTTGTTAAATTACATCTTATTTTTTAACTTGCTGATGGCTGATATCAGGGCCAATATGTGAAAGAATGAGATATACACTTTCATTAAGAAAAGAGACACAATCAAAGTACAACCTTGAAAATGTTCATTTAAACTTGAACATTTGTTTGCCAAATAATAATTATAAGAATAAATAAAAGTATTATAGGCTGCAGCATATTCACATGTGAAATACAACTATTTGGACCAAATACTTTACATAGTAAGGGGGAAAATCCACCTCATCTACCGCCAATGTTTAACATCCACTATGTATATTCAGCGACACACAAAGCATCCCATCCACTTCGGTGATGCATGGTAGCCATTTTGAGCCTAAACACACACCACACATCAGCTATCAGGTGAAGAAATTAGCAGTTTTAATTGCAAATTAGGAATGAGGGGGATTATTAGGCAGCCATGATTGAAATGAGGCCTTGTTGAAAATTTTGCCATGACACCAAGGTTTACTCTTAAATGCCATGGGATTTTCTTTAATAACCAGTCGGGATACCCGTTTAACACCCCATCTGACAGACAGCACCATACAGAGGGCAGATGTCCCCTTCACTGCCCTGGGGCATTGGGAATTAACTTTAAACCAGAGGAAAGTGCGCCCCCCTCTGGCCGTGCAACATTACTAGTATCCCATCCAGGAACGAGGCTCGACCCTGCTATGTTTTAGAAGCAAACCAGCAGTGGAATACAGGGTGCTATGCTGCTGGAATATGTTGACAGAAAAATTTTACTCAAAGTGCATATTACCATATAGGGTATGAAAATAACTGACTCTGGCTGGCTAGAGTGAGGTGAAGTCATCAAGACTTACATTTATTTTTATGATGCCAACTATAACACTGTCTCTTACAATGGAAACACAAGGTATATGGACTGGGTCTGTGCAGAATTATTCATAAAGATTGTGACTTCTTTATTGCAAAAAATGTATTATCTAGATCTCGTACTTTTCAAACTCATCTTGAAAATCCTCAATATAAAATGAAGTGATCACACCAGGGGCTACTTCAGGGATTGCAGGAGGACCTAGGCTGGAACTTATTTCATCAGTATTAAATATTGCATTTTGAAAGCTACACTCACTGGCCACTTCATTAGGTACACCTGTTGGGCTAGCAAGTGAATGCATTTAGGGAAGGGGAATTATGTTCTGGTGCCAAAGGCATGGTTCCTGGTCCCAGATGGGCTGGTTTGAGTTTCAGGAAATGCTGATCTACCTGGATTTTCCAACACATCCAACTCTAATGTTTGGTCCCAAAAAAAGAGAAGATTTCCAGTGAGTGGGAGTTCTCTGGGTGAAAATTCCTGATGGCAGAGGTAAGAGGAGTATGTCCAGACTGGTTCAAGCTGATAGACAAGAAACATTAACTCATAACCTGTTGTTACAACCAAGATATGCAGAAAAGCATCTCGGAACATGCAAATCATCAAATATTGAAGCAGATGAGCTATCACAGTAGAAGACCACAGTGGGTGCCACTCCTGTCAGCTAAGAACAGGAAACTGAGCTGAGGCTACTATTTGTAAGGGCCCACCAAAATTGGATAACAGATTGGAAAAATGTTGCCAAAGTCAGAATTTCTGCTGTGACATTGATGTTAGGGTCAGAATATGGCATTAACAACATGAAAGCATGGATCCACCCTGCCTTGTATCAACGGTTCTGGCTGGTGGTAGTGGTTTCATGGTGTTGGGGATATTTTCTTGGCACAATTTGGGTCCCTTATAGTGAACACATGCCAGTTGAGCATTGTCTCAATCGGGGGTTCCCAAACTTTTTCATCACACGGACCACCTAATTAACATCAAAAACATTCAGGGACCACTACTTTGCACATCCTTTCTAAAACACATGTCATTAAATTCTATATTCGCAGTAGTTAACCACAACAAACAGAACAATGAGTCAAACAAACAACTGGTAGTGCTTAGTTAGTCTTGAAAATTCCTTTGTTGTTACATTCTTACACTGTATATTTACTTAGATTTTTGGAAAGCCATTTAAAGACATTTACTTTTAGCCAACGTAAATTACATTCATTTCTTTTATCTTAAGCTACAAAGCCTAGAACAGGAAATAATTTCTTGATCAAAAACAAGACTGGTCAACTAATTTTTTACAATTAAAAGAATAAGAACAGGTTATAATATTGGCCTACTCAAAATGCATTTATTGTGCAAGTTAATTGAGTTTGAATGAATATTATAGGGTTAGTAAAATACAACACATTTAGGTGAATTGGCTGGTCACAATGAAAAACTTACAATCATCCAACCTAAACACCTAGTGTAAGTAAGTTAGTGTTTAGTTTTTTTTTATTATTGTTAAGTCAGTATGTTCCTGCACAACCGGAGGCTGCAGTTTTAGGACCCCAGTTATAGGACCGCAATTTCAGGACCCTAGTTTTTTGTGTTTACGCTTGAAACTTACACATTAATAACAGTCCCGTCTATAGACGTTTACTAATTTAAAGTTTTTTGTTAATTTAAATAAATGTTATAGCTAGTGGAACGATAGTTAAATGATATCCACTACTGATTAAAATATCCAGATATTCAGTTGGGCTTCACTCTTCACTAAGTAGCATGTAAATATATTTTAGATGGGCTTAACAGCAAGTTAAGAGCGGTTAAGGTTAGGGTAAGGGTTTTGGTAAGGCTTATGGATGTAATGATAGAAAGTAAAAATCGCCTGTCTGTATCACGCTGCAATCTATACACAAAAAACTAGGGTCCTGAAACTGTGGTCCTAGAACTGTAGTCCTAAAACTGCAGCCCCCGATTGTGCAGGAATACCCTTCTCATTTAAGTTTATAGTAACAAAGTTTGCAGACCACCCTGCAGTACCTCCACAGACCACAGGTTGAAAATTGCTGGTCTAAATGCTAGTGTTGTTGCTGTCCACATCCATCCCCTTATGACCAGAGCACCCATCTATTGGCTACTTCCAGCAGGACAAGACTCCACATCACAAAGCTGACATCACCTCAAACTTTATTGAACATGACAATGAGCTCACTACACACTACTCAAATGGCCTCCCCAGTCACCAGATCAGGCAACTTTGGGATGTGGTGGAAAGGGAGCTTTACAATCATGTGCAGTCAACAGATCTACAGCAACTGCATGATGAATTAATGTCGATATGGACCAAAACCTCTGAGGAAAGTTTTAAGCACCTTTTGGAATCAATGCCATGACAAATTACAGGCATTCTGAAGGCAAAGTTGGTCCAACCCATTACTAGAAAGGTGTGCCTTATTAGGTGGCCAGTGAGTGTACATCTCAATTAAATCATATCCAATCCTGGAAACACTGCTTAAGTTGTTTTTAAATGGAACTTTAGTTAACAGCATGTTTATCCATAAACATTAGAATATTTGTATCACAACAACAGTTGTTCTAATGCAGTAAATCAAAGCTAATCCAAAATAATGTATATAAAAGGTTGTTGCGCCAGGCCCAAAACTTTGAGCAATCATATGCCATTGCAAAAGAAGTACGACAACATCTAGTAAATTTAAGTGCATTTTTTTATTAGACAAGAAAAACAAATAAAGGAAAAAACAAACAATGCATCCATCCACACTACATGCTCTCATAAGTTATTTCCAACTGGTTACAGCCTCATTAACTACATATCCTATATTATTAAACCATCTTTCAATCCCTGTTCAAGTGCTTAAGAAATATAAATCAGGAATAGGAATGCATTCTATACAATTTAAGCATCTGCCCAAAGATCTTGAAATAACTTATGTAATATTGTCAAGATTTGGAATTTGAATTGTACTGAAAGCATGTTGGAAAATAAACCTAATTGTCACTAACATTGTAATGAATAACACATTTGGAAAAACAGGAATAACCATCAGAATTAAGTGTGAACAGAGTGCATAAATTGATGTTTCCCAAAATGGTCATTCTGTAAACTATTTATTCTGCCTGACAACTCCATCTAAGTGACATACAAAACCCTTTATCATGGTAAAAAACTCATCCATAATGATGTCCTTCTCTACAGAATATTTTGTTCTTCATTAGTTTAGAAATTGTAAGGACAATCTTACAACATATTCACTCATTACATTTTACTAGTTTGGAAATAGCAAGGCCAATCTTGGAAATGTGGCTGCAAATAATCTATCCTGTCAATCCTTCATCACAAACTGTCACTTAAGACTTGTCTATGTTCTTCAATGTGAGAAGTGGAATGATTAGCACAATTTTAAACCATGAAAGAGCATGAAAACTTGAATTCTCCCCACAACAAGCTAGTCCCACCCTGTTATTGGTCCTCTGAACCCTCACCCGACTCCTTATTCTGGAATGACTTATACCGCCATATTAAAAACTCTTTCCCTGTACGTCTCAGCTGAGATTGGATTTACACAGGTTCCCCTTCAAGGGTGACCACTGATGAGCCTCCAAGTTTCATTGCTAGGGTTTGCCGATCTTTGAGGTCCTCCAAACCGTTTACTTGCAATTCATGCTTGATTCCTAGAATTCACCAAATGTAAACATTACACAAGTTAAAAAGTCAAACGTAAAAAAACAATTGTAAGCACCACCCTTATCAAACTACCACACTGGTTGGTGAGTATTACACTGCTCACCTGTGAACTTCTTCTTAATGGCATCTTTTGAGCTGGCATAGATCATTTTGCTCTTCAGCGGGGCAGCCTCTGGAGCCCTGAGACACAGAAAAGGGGACCAACTCTTAATAAAGGATCGCCTAAGTCAGACCAGCGGTCAGAGGCACTGTTTCTGGTGCCCATGTACAGCAGTAGAATGAGATGAAACTGACTTTCAAACAACTTGCTAAACCCTTAAATTCCTTTCATGATCTTAGGTGATATTTATGCCAATTTTTCCCTCTATTATACAAAAATAATAATAATTTCAGAACATTGAAAAATGGTCCCTGCTTTGTAATTGTTTTTTCTTTCTGAAGTGTTTGTATTGTCTCTTGTTCTACTAGGTCTAGAGGATAGGCCCGCCCTGCAACCTCATTAGACTTCACTGAACCACTCTGGTTTGATTAACAGTTCTGACAACTCTACTTCCTCCACTTTAGCAAACCATACTTCACACATTTTAGCGGGGATTCTCTGTCTGATGCTAGGAAAGGAAATGGCTACCATAGCAGTAAGAAACACCTTCAGGTTTCAAGCTAACTGCAGTATGACAACGATTCCACATAATAACAAACAATATACTACACATCTGGACTAAAATAATGGACCAAAACAATTGTTTTGAATTAACGAAAGTCACAGATGGTAGCTTTAACCCGCACCAGAAGATGAAGACGAGGTCCTCCTTCTTGGACTCCTTGGTGGCATAACAGGCATCATAGAGTGCATAGCGGCAGTCATCTGGAGGTAGCATCTTGACAAAGTGCAGGAAGGGGTCTTTGACTGTGGTCCCCACATCTCCGACCAGGATCTCCTTGCCCTCCTCCAGGATGATGTTCTTCTTGTCATCGCTCAGGCAGAACAGCACAGCCTTCTTCCTATTTTTCTTGTCGTCCTCACTGGCCTGGGCCTTACGCACCTTCATATCATTGAAGATTGAAATAACTTCATCGGTTACGGTCACCCCAGAGGCCTAAGGGAAGAGAACGGCTTCAATGAATCACTCACACAAGAGGTTAAATCACTGTCATTTTTAATCCTTAACATTTCTTAATTCTTTGCTGAATAACAACATGGGGTGCCTGCTCAGGTGTTTCTTTCAGACCTTCAATGTCAAGTTAATTGATGTGATGAATCAATACATTCCCTATCCATAGCAGTTAACGCCAGAAAATAATGGTCAATTGTTAGTAGGGCTGTGCAATGTCTGACTTTACACAGTGGAATGGACATGTCCAAACATAGTCGATGGACGATGTAATGGTCTTTAATCTATGAAACTGGCATTTATTCTAGGGCTGCACAATTAAATCGAATTTTAATCACGATCTTGGCATCACACAATCAAATTCACACAATCGAGCAATATTAAAACCCTCCAAAGACCCAATTATCTTGCGAACCGTAGCAACTAAATCTTGGTACCGTAGGAAAGAGGAAGAGCTGACAACAAGAATGAGTCGTAGATCATCCCTGTCGGTTCAACAGAGCTATGGCGCCTCAAAATTGGTCATGTTTTTTAGACTCTCGTTTTTTTACTAAACAAATTATAGACAGGAAGTAGGAAGTGAAAACGACAAAATAACAACTCTGCAATGATGTAGGACATCCTCCTGCACAAACACCAACAATTTCTGGAAGTGAAAAATAGCAGGGATTTCAAAAACGTATAGAAAATGAGAAATGGGTGCAGTATTTTTGTTGACTTGTTTGTATGGCCCCCAAACATTGCACACTACTCCAGTAGCCCTGGGGGCTTGACAATATGCATTAAAAAGTCTCTCATCATGGTTTACATGCTTTTACAGATATTAAAAAAATACATACGTTCTTCCATTTTTTTATTCTTTAGGGAGTTGCACTGAATGTATATGAATAAGAGGAACCATTTTATTTTGATTGCACATATTTGTTTATTAGCAGGAATGTAGCACAATATGGATGTGAAAGCAGTTATAATTAGCCTATGTGACAAGAACATTTGTTTTGGTTAAAATCCACATATAATTGTTATAATAAATAGTGATCTCAGTTTTGATCAAAATAATCGTGATTTTCATTTTGGCCATAATTGTGCAGCTGTAATTTATTCTATGTGCTACAAGGGGTGAATTGGCAGGAATTATGCACCTGCACCATATTAATGCACATTAACTTCAATGCTGTGAATGAATAAAGCTGTCAGATATAGCTGTAAAAATTTGGTACGTAGTCGTAGAAACACATGAAGCTGGATTCAGACAAACTACAGGAAAATATAGCAATGTCATTTTATCCAACATGTTGCTCTCGAATGGAGCATGTTATATTTATAATAGTAAATACACCAATAAATAATAAAATGCTGGGTTTGACACCATGGCGTTGTTGCTAAACTATTAAACAGGAGACGCTTTAGTGTATAACATTATTACTTTATAAAAACATTGTTTTTGACATTGTCACATAGTTGCCATTGACGATCACTAACGTCCATTGTCGATGTAATTGTATATTACAATCTGACCAGCCTTAATTGACAGTCAGTTCAACCATTAAATTATCGAAATACTAGTCTGGATTTTGAGTGGCAAAGGTATTTTAATTGCTTTCACCAACTGCAAAGGGTGTAACAACTCAAACAGTAAGATACACTACCTATTAATCACAAGTAAGCAAACAAGGAATGGAAAGCATTTCAAACTTTATCAGGAGTGGGTCAGAGAAAAGCAGTCAATTTAAAACACCCTCAATTCCATAATCTGCATTAAATCTTAAACATATCTGAACTGGACTGTCTTTTGTAACCCTGATCCACCCCACTAAATAATTGACATTTCAGTCACATCTGATGCATTAATAGGCTAGTTTGAAAAGGGCTTTAGTTAGGCGACTTCTGAAGTATTGGGAAATTGCAGTGGTAGTGTTCCTAAAAACCAAAACCAGGCTAGTTTGCAAAAAATATTGGACGTCTTTAGAAAATGTCTACTGTGCAATTGGTATGGAACGTTTGCCTTAACATAGCAGAACATACTTCACGACAAACATGAAACAGGATGTCAAGTAGTTAACAAGTAGGTTTGCCACGGCAGTTACTTCCTAGTTTCCAAATTCCTCATTTCATCATCAAAGCAGTGGTTACAGCACCCTGTATATTTACTAGTATGATTGTGCTGAAGCACACATTCGTACTTTGGGATGGAATGTGAGAAACCACAAGTGGAGTGACAGAGACATTATTGCAGGGTTTTATATAATGTCAGTTACAGGACTTGTTTAATTCTGCAGCAAACGCAACCAAACAAATGAAAAACACACTGAATAATAGAACAAACAACTGACCAAAGTCCATATATCTGGACGTAGTTAGGCATATTGTAATCTTTAAATAACATCGTCAGGTAGATAAGAACAGTTGAATTGCCGCCACACTTCCTTATACTTGCACTCTGTTGGGTGGGGTCGGCTGGAACAGGACCTAGCAAGTACCGGTACTAGCCACGCTAGCTAACATTAGCGGATGAAGCGTTAGCCTAGCCATTCTGACAATCGGTTAGGATAGCATGTATTTTTATACCAAATTGCAATATAAAGGCAAATTATGCTTGTTACATTCCTGAAAATCACATATTCGCTAGTTTACTTCCTATTAGTGTACATGGTTGTCAACGTCACTAACGGTAAATAGCGAACTACCTACATTGGGAGAGGAAATGCAAACGTCACTGTCATTATCACAGAGGGTAGATGATAACTACAGTAGTTAGTTTGTAGTTAATATTGGCCATAAAATATTTTAGACGGTTGAACCTGTTCGATGCAAGTTAGCTAGTTATACTGTACGTACATAAACCAGAACGCAGATGCGTGCTTAGTAAGTTCATTAACAAGTTCGTTAACGTTAGTTACAGTTAGCTAGCTACGGTATAATCAATATTCATTGATTATGGAACTATGGGGAAAAATAAAAACACATGTTCACGGTCAAAATCACAAGTAACCATTCCCAGGATATAAAAAATGAAAACAAGTATATAGTTGTGCTATAGTGTACTCCTTAAATCATAAACGTTACGTTACCATGGTTCGGTCTTTTGTATGTCAGCGTCAGTCGAAAATGAAGTATTGGTTCTTTTTGAGCTCGCACGACACCCGACACGCGCCTAATAAATGGGAACAAAGGGAGCAAGTGTCACTTTAGACCAAATGTATCATGGGAATTGTATTTTATTGTACCCATAACGTAAGCGCACCACCCCCACCCCGGAAAAATAATTTAGTGAGTTAACTTTGTCAGAGGAGTCGAACAATTTATAAACATAATAGCACCTATTATGATTAATTAACCACAATTCCGGTGCAAATACATGTTTGTGCACATCATTTAACGTTTTCCAACGCATGGTCTACGTATATTAACTTTATGAATTCTCTCTCTCTCTCTCTCTCTCTCTCTCTCTCTCTCTCTCTCTCTCTCTCTCTCTCTCTCTCTCTCTCTCTCTCTCTCTCGCATCAGTCTTTCGTCGGGGGGTTGGCTAGTTTCACTTCCAAATAAGGAAAGGTACCGCAGTAAGCGAGCCTCGTGCACACCAATCGTGCACACCCTGTGCTTCGCGACGCCTATCTCCATATATGGCCGTTTACTTTGTTGTACACCACGACAGTAGTATTTGCTCTACGACACGACCGATAGAAATAAAAACTCAAACCAACGTAATATATAAAGCAATTAAAAAAGATGAGCAGACTTCAATATGCAATAATAATATTTTTTATTTTTATTTATACAGGACACAGTATCTTTACTGTTCTTTATTTCTGTTGAAATCTTTATTTAAAAAATAAAATAAAAAATAAACATTCACACCAGTAGCCTGCTGGAGGTCATTGTGTTGGTCCTGCTGCTGGGTTAATGCCCTTCTAAGGCCCTGTCCAGATCTCACTGTGTAATGGCCCATCTCCTGGTATCTCCTTCATGCTCCTGAAACCCTTCTGGGAGACACGGCAAACCATCTTTTCTATTTGTTCCCCCCCCCCATTTTCTTCCCTTCCCATTCCTACTGACCCTGCCTTGTCAGCAGCTCTGCAATTACTTCGATGGACGCGGGATGGCGAGGGGCGCGCACATGGTTCATCCAACCACATGTCGCAGAACCGCTGATTCTTTTCGTAATGCTCATCCAACATGGAAGCCTTTAGTCAGATCATGCACAGGATGATTACGTTCACCAACTATACTTCCATGATTGAATATACAGGTGCCTAATCTGCACATAAGGAGGCGCTGGTGAGCAATGTGGCAAGATAAATGATTCGACTTGTCTATTCCAAATCCCAGGCAGCACTATGCCAATTTGCATTGCCTCATTTTGGAAGTCCGGGGAAAGCCGGAGAACTCATTGTCAGGCTTGAACCACTGACTATCATGATGTAGACTGTCCTGCAATGCAGTGATTTAGCCCACTACACCATGCACACCCACAAAAACGTTCTTGCAATGGCCGTCGCTAGTGGGGTGAAAGGTGGTGATAATTATAGGGGCCCCCACTGCACAGGGGCCCCACAAAATCCAGCAGTTATATTATATAGGCCCCTGTTAAGTAAATAATTCTAATATTTATATTAGTTCTATGCCTGAGATTTTAATGAAAACCACAGAAACATGCAATTTGATTAAATAAGGTCTACACTTTTCATTACCAACGCGCAGTGCCATCAACCGAATGATTACGTGGTCAAAATCCTGTCTGTTATGCTATTGTGAATAGAGTTGGTTTGTAAAACACACAGAACAAATTAACACGAGTCACAACGCATGTCACAAGCATTATGCACGGTGCACCTGACAGATGTTGATGCATTTTTTGTCAAGAAAACACACATACAGCAAACTGCTCTTAGATGGATGCATT
>JACXGM010001056.1:24165-59357 GCA_016801145.1 Umbra pygmaea | reverse complement strand
TATAATATAGAACACAGCTGCTCTAGAACAGTAAACTAGAACTCACCCAACTATAATATAGAACTCAGCTGCTCTAGAACAGTAAACTAGAACTCACCCAACTATAATATAGAACTCAGCTGCTCTAGAACAGTAAACTAGAACTCACCCAACTATAATATAGAACTCAGCTGCTCTAGAACAGTAAACTAGAACTCACCCAACTATAATATAGAACTCAGCTGCTCTAGAACTGTAAACTAGAACTCACCCAACTATAATATAGAACTCACCTAACATTGAACTGTAGACATCATGAACTCACCTTTTGTAGATCTCATTTACATTGTGATACTATAATGTAAACCAACACGTTTGCCCATGTGTCCTCCAGGTCAGTGCAGCCTTGTCCCCCTGCCAAAGTCCAGGCCCCGTGGCAGTGATGGAGCAAAGCCGATCAGGCAAGGAGAGCCCTGGTGTTCCACGGAGCATTGTGTCCATCACAGAATTCCTCCAGGAGGAGGACTACTCCCGTGCCATGCTCTCTACCCCCGAGCCTTGCCCCTGTCCATCGAAGGCCCCCGTGGCCCCCGCAGATGACTTCACCAACCACCAGGACTCTCACCTCCATCCACCCAAAGCTTCCTCTCCCATGGAGTCAGAAGCAGACTACTGCATGGAGAGGTCGACCGCACGCCTGGTGTCCATGGACGAGTTCATCAAGCAGGAGCAGCAACCAAACTTCAACACACAGCCAAAGGTTGGTTAGTTGACTCCACCTTGAAACTGGGCAGGGGATTCTAGATCGCTATTTGCAATTAATTATATATTAATAATTTATATTATATATAAATATAGTTTCACCATAGGTATCCAGCATACACTAAACTCAAACAAAATGGTTGCTATTGGATGACATGTATGTTTTTATGCTAGCCTGTTCAGACACAGATGCATGTAAATAATTCAAGAATATTCCTATTGTTTCTACTGAGCATTTGGTACACATGTTCAGTCTTGACAACGGATTTAACATCTGCAATATGTTTTTCTTTTCCACTGTGTGTTCATTATAAGCAGGCACAGGGTTATACATTGTGTTCAATTTGAACAATTTGGTACACATGTTCAGGTGTTTTAGTCTTACTAACCCATTTGATATCTCGAGATATCAAATGGTCTAACAATGTTATTATCAGTCTTCCACTTACATTGATGGTCTTTTACCTGGGCAGATAAATCACGCATGTTACGCTGCATTGGACATGAAGCAATTATCAAATACTTGTCCTGAAAACTTAATACATCAGAAAAAAACCTAGAGAGAAGCCAGTTCTCACGTAGTTCTTGATTTCTGCAGAGTTGTTCAGAAGTAAACTAAAGTGTGAGTATGAATGATTAGGCAACTTTGTGTAGAAACAGACGGTACATCGTTATCACTGTGATTTACGTCATCTTGCAGTAGAAATAAACGACAGTGTAGAAACAGACGGTACACCGTTATCACTGTGATTTACCTCGTCTTGCATTAGAAATAAACTACAGTGTTGATTTAAATGAAAAGGCATATTTCCACAAAAGTAAGTATAGCCCTGATCGGTTTAAAAACTCACAACCTACCGATTCAGAGAACTGCAAATCTGCACGTTGAGCTATGGTGGAAGCTGTGAATTTCCAGATTAAAACTATGCAACCACATAATTAAGAAACATTATTAAGAAAATGTGGGTTTTCAACATTAAAGCATCTCATTCACTGAAGTTTGGACATAAATGCAGTTGGGCCAGAGATATTGGTGGTAAAATGATCTCTCTCTGGCCAATCTCTCTCAGGGTTATGCAGGAGGCATTGTGGAGCCTCCGTATGGGGCGGCAGATGCCAGCAGAGGCTCTGACCTGTCTGACATCCTGGAGGAAGAGGAGGATGATGTCTACTCTGACCCCCCTGGACCGGCCCTGCCTCGAGGGTATACCACTGGAGCTAACAGGGTAACCACCCACACACACACACTTAAAGATACAGTCCGCGATGTCCATAATTGCAAAAACTAATTTTATCACCCCCCCCCCATTTTAGTCTGGATATGTAGTATATTATTTATATTATATGCACAAACTAAGTAGAATCGTCATCTTATCGTAGTTAGCGTGAAACCAGAAGTGTTCTCGAGGCTTATTGCGGGCATTCCCTTCAAGGGTCAGGTGGGGAATCACCAACAAATGTGTGAAACATGGTTTGCTAAAGTAGAGGAAATCTCGCTGACAGAGCTACCAAACCACCAATCGAACCAGAGCTATACGGTGACGTGAGTTTGCAGGGCGAGCATAACCTATAGAAACCAGCAGAACAACACAAACAAAACGAACTTAGACCCAGAGCGTGGACCCGTTTTAGCTCTAGGTCGCCTAAATTAACATTCTTTAAATCTTAAAGGCCTAAATAGTTCTAAATATCACCTAAAATCGCGGAAAGCATCTTTAATAATTTCTGTTACTTTTGTTTCATTCTTTAAATCATCTGCTGTTCTGACTCTTTTTCTTTTCCTTTCCGCGTCTCCCGTTTGTACGCCTCTCCTTTATACCTCCCGCCTGCCCTCACCTCACCTCCGCCCCCTTTGCTCTCTCCGGCCCCCACCACGTTTAACATGTTTACAACCCCTCCTTGCTGGCCCTTGACCCTTGCAGCCGGACCAGTGGGAGTTGCCGGACAGTGACGAGGACGCTTTGGAGGGGATCCTGAAGCTCCCCTCTCAGGCCCAAGCCGAGGCCTACCACCATCATCATCATCACCACAACAAACTTCTGTTCAGCATCCCAGAGGTGACTGACGAAGAGGACAACAGCCTGGAGGAAGATTACCACCACGGCCGCTACCGCCGACGCTCCCAAGCCCCGCCCAGCCGCACACACCTCCACCCCGACGACCCCCACTACCACAGCGCACGACCCCAGGCCCAGCACAAGGCCCATTACCCAGGCAAAGCAGACAGCACTGGCTACCCTGAGGAGGGCCAGCTGGACTCCAGGCAGCCAAGGGACAGATGGGTACGCCGGGCCCCCCAGAAGGCCTACCAAGGCGGTGGAGTCGGGACGGTGGCCTTGGTGGGTGGCCTGGGAGACAGGCTCCGGCGGGAAGCCCTGCTACGGAGCCAGATGGCGGTCGCTGCCCTGACGTCTCAGAGCGCCGGCCACGCGCCCGGTTCCTACATGGTCAGCAAGACCGTCCGGATGGTCAAGTCCCCAGTAGGCTCAGCAACGGAGATCGACCTCGAGTACGGGACGGACGAGGAGGAGCCAGTAACCTCCGAACCAAAAATAGGTGGAGGGGACGTGGTGTTGGATCAGATGAGCTCTGAGTGGTGGGTGGAGGGGGCCCAGCGTGACCCCTTGGCGCTGCGCCGAGGAAAACCTGCCCTCCAGGCTATCGCGGCGGCTGCAGCAGACTGGGTGTGTTCTCATGACTGTACCCTGTGGTTCCTCTTCGTTCGGCTGGCCGCTCTGTAGTCCACTTGTCATGCGCCTTATGTCCCCGCCAGTCGATACCCTAGCTGCTTAACGTTCGTCTGACTGGCTGTCACTATACACCTGACTAGACCGTCAGTGTCTAAAGCATGTTGTTGTTGTACATGTAGCCTACTGCTCTTTGTGGCTGACTGTGGTTGTGTGTTGTCCAGGAGCATTGCAGAGAGCCGTCGATGGAGGCTGGAGCAGGCTGTAGCGGGCAAGCCGAGCTCTCTCCTAGGCTGAACAGGGCCGACGTCAGGCAGCAGCTGAAAGGTCAGACTTGCATTTCTTTTCAATCCTCTCTGACGCTCTATCTTAAACTCACTCAGCATACGCTTCCTCTCTCTTACTCTTTTATTTCTTTCAGTTCAAAGTGTTTGATTTGCATGGGAATCATTTTATATAAAAATATAGTAATATTCATTTTTTTAGCTTTCGGTTGTTCACTTTTTTCGACCGAAAGCTCAAAAAATAAACATTACCCTTGGCATTGATTTTGAGTGTGCGGAGACTTTCTCTATTTTTAGTACTATATTGATCTCTATATATCGATACCTGCACCTCAACTAAGCGGCAGGTATGCAACCTCTTCTTTATTTACATAAAAATATAGTAACTAACGAGAGTAAAAATCTCTTTGAAGAACAGTCATCCTCGCATGGGTTGGTTGCGCAACTGTCACTTGGTCGCCTCGTTGCCATGGTCACAGACACAGCCCCCATATAATGCCTAAATGTACAGTGGGGGGCTGATGAAGTCATACAAATAACATCTCATCTAAATTACATGAGGTACCTTGAAATATGAGAACGTTGCTATTTTCATATTATCAAATGCCTTTTGATAAATGGCAATGTTGTCATTAGTTTGCAATGCCTGTCATAAAAATCGAGCTATGCTAATGTTAGCTAACCAAAATAGGGCAGAATCCTCTCAGTAGCAAGTAGCTACTTAACAATATACTGCATCTAAAATCAATTTGGCGAGACCAAAATGACGACGAAAGGTTAATCTACAAGTAATTTGGCGTCTTTAGAAATGGTATCATGTTTTCTAGCCTTAGTAATACACTTTAGCCCTGATCCCTCATCAGCTCACATGGAGAATGCTGTTGGACATCAGCCTTATTACGCAACGTGCCACCCATGAATAGGCGCTCTCTTTCTCTCTCACTTTCAGAAGGACAGTGACACTACACCACCCTCCCCCTCCCCCTCTATCACAGTGTTACTACACAGGGACTGGTTCTGCTGCAGCCAGATTACCACGCTGTTTCTGGATGGGGGAGGGGCGGCGGGTGCTATAACAGGAACATTGTGACAGAGGAGAGTGAGAGAGCGGCCGGGAAACTAAGAACCAGCTTAACTCCGAAATGGCTTGTCATCGCATGAGACAGGAGGAAGTGACAGCCTTGAAAATAGTAACCTAGATTAGCCTGCAGTGAAGCCAACCAACCTCGGCTGAATGAGATCTGCTATAGGTCTTCTGCTCTGTTTCTGCAGGTCTCTTTCTATCTCTTCATCTGTCTCATGATATTTCTCTGCAGGCTTCAGTTCTATAGCTCTATTTTTTAAGTTTAAACTAAGTTTCCCAGTTTAGTAGGTACAGCCAGAGTTGTGAAAAGTACAAAATGTACTCGGCTGGGTTTCCAATTAAACTTAAATGACCAGGTAGTGGGAGTTGGTAACTAGTGACCATAACTAATATGCTTTACATTCATTTCCTAGATCACTGGTTACTTATGAACTTCTTGTACCTGCTTATTTTGCTCTTTGGTAATAGGAACTTCCCAAAACTTGTAAACACAGCCTTACCCAGAAAACTACTTTTACTTTTAGTACTTTTTATAACTCTTGGTACACCAGTTCACCAGTATACAAGTTCTCAAATATAGACTGTGGCAGACTGATGGTGGAATGGCCAAGGCTTCGTGAAGCAGGCAGGTAGGAAATGACCCCTTGGTATCCTGTCAGAACGATAGTGTGAGTCCCCAGTACTGGACGGGTTAGATATGTTTACATAATAAACAATGGATCATGACTTGGACAACTGTAACCCATGAACACTCTCTACATTTACCTGAAAACCTACCGTGCAGGAATGATCAGCGATGTCACTGCCTAATAAAAACATATGTAACGTGTAGAAGACTCTAGAATATATTACTTATGACTAAGGCCATGCCACACATTCCATTTTTAATGGGAGGATTTTAATTATTTTGCAATGTAAACGGTGCAGAAGCGGTCCGGGTACCACAGGTTGAGAACCACAGGTCCAGTTAATGAGTCACCATGAACAACATATAAACCGACAGCCTCGCGCTCAGGCCAGGACAATAATGTAACATCCTGTTTCTGTAGCAACACCACACAGACAATACTTCAGGACAGATGTTGTGCCCATGTGAAATTAAATTAAAATTATTTGGTCGTGTCTCGGTCAGTGCTGTGGGTGATTTCTGCCCCTTACGAAGCACCTCACAGATGAGTTGTAGGGCAGAGAAGAGGAGCATGCTCGGGGGTTCCAGGTCTCTCCCCCTCGTCCCTGGTTCCTCTGGGATCATGATCATGGAAGCACGTTTTCTGTCTCAAGCAGCTTAGGCCTCACTGGCTTAGCCACAGCTTTAGCTTGATTACCTCACTTAAGGACACGCCCCCGGGCCATACCATTACACAGCGGAGCAGGGGTCGAGTAAGCTGTGTGTGTGTGTGTGTGTGTGCGCACATGTCCTTTAGGTCCCCACATGTATACATAGACATCAAAAGTTGACCATGTGGGGACATTTATCAAGTCCCCTGTTGGGGAATTGTGATTTAGGGGTTAGGTTTAGGGAAAAACATCCTATTGTCATAGTGTTAGAATTGGGGTTACTATAAGGTTTAGGCATTGCCGGTTAGGGTTAGGCATTATTGAAAGGTTAGTTTAGACATTAAGGGCCCTATTTTAACAATCTAAGCGCACAGCGTGAAGCGCATGGCGCAAGTGCGCTTTGGGATGTGTCCAAATCCACTTTCGCTAGTTTAACAGCAGAAAAAGGGTGAGTGCGCCGGGGGTATGGTCTAAAAGTGTTGTACTAAGTGTCTTCATTAATTCATGCTTGTGTTTTGGGCATAACATGCAATAAACCAGAGTGTCATCTCCCATTCCCTTTAAGAGCCAGGCGCATTTGTGCTTTGGAACATTGCTATCATGTTGGCGGATTTGCACCGTACAATTTTTATTTGTAATCTTTTGCATGTTTTTGTGCTGCTGTGCTTCCCTGTGTGTGTAACAAGCATAGTGTGCACGCACTGTGCATAAGCCTAGGTGCATTTGACTAATTTGCTGTTAAAATAACAATGACATGCTGCGCTATTGACTTTAGACCAGGTTTTTGTTGGTCAATGACACGATAACTTTCCGAAGCCTCAAGATAGCACTACGCTAAGAATTATCCTGAACACACCTCCCTGTTAGACTAGCACACCCATGGGCGCAAAGATGAGCACAGGTGCATTTGCCATTTAAACGACGCAGGCTCTGGATGGGAAATTGATGATGAATGGCGTTGGTCTTAAACTAACAAGGACACTAGCGTTCGGGCTTTGCACTGCATTGCGCCGGGTGCAAGATAGGGCCCTCTCTGTGGGTTACTGAGGTTAAGGTTAGGGTATGGTTAAGGTTAAAGTTAGGGTCAAGGTTTAGGGCTAGGAAATAGGGAACTTAGATTTTTTGCGTGCGTGCAAGCGTGCACAAAACAGCCTGTAGGATCCTTTGTGTGTAATGTTGTGGGTTGTCATAGTGTTTTCTATTGTCATATTGAGTTGTCATGTTGTTTTGTCTGTTGTCCTGCTTTGTGTTGTCATGGTATTGTGTGTTGCCATGTTGTGGGTTGTCATGGTGTTTGTGGATTGTCATGTTGTGGGTTGTCATGGTGTTGTGGGTTGTCATGGTGTTGGTGTTGTCATGTTGTGGGTTGTCATGGTGTTTGTGGATTGTCATGTTGTGGGTTGTCATGGTGTTGTGGGTCGTCATGGGGTTGTGTGTTGTCATGTTGTGGGTTGTCATGGTGTTGTGTGTTGTCATGTTGTGGGTTGTCATGGTGTTTGTGGATTGTCACGTTGTAGGTTGTCATGGTGTTGTGGGTTGTCATGGTGTTTGTGGGTTGTCATGGTGTTTGTGGGTTGTCATGGTGTTGTGTGTTGTCATTTTGTGGGTTGTCATGGTGCTCTGGGTTGTGCTGCAGAGATCATGGTTGTCATGGTGTTGTGTTGTCCTGCAGAGAGCATGGAGCCAGCACGCCCCATTGGGGAACACGAAGTGCGGATCTTCGTTGCGCTGTTCCCCTACGACCCAGTCAACATGTCCCCCAACCCTGACGCAGCTGAGGAGGAACTCCCGTTCAGAGAGGGACAGATTATCAAGGTAGGCATTCCAACAGCCAAGAAACTTCTGGAATAAATATTTGTTCAAGCTGGATTTTGGTAATACTCCTGGAACGAACTAGTTTAAGCTTGTTTAGGTCAGTGGTTTTCAAAGTTGTCTTAGGTACCCTCAGCCACATCACGGATTCAAGTTTGGAGATGGTTGGGGTCCCTAAGAGAGATTTGAGAACCACTGGTATAGGTGGCCATATTGCTGACAGGGATAAAATGATTCTTTGCACCCAGCTGTAGTTTCTGTTAAAAGCTAAACGTTTGTCCAGGTTCTTCACAGTTTCCCTTTCATACTCCTTAGCGCTTGTTAGACATTAACATTGTTCCTCTGTTTAAATGTTCTCATCATCCACATTCAGATCTACGGAGACAAAGATTCAGATGGGTTCTACCGAGGAGAATCCAGTGGGCGTCATGGCTACGTGCCATGTAACATGGTGTCGGAGATTCAAGTGGAGGACGAGGAGACCAGGGAGACGCTCCTTCGCCAGGGCTTCCTGTCCACGGCAGTTAACATGGAGAAGATGGGTAGGCACAACCTGTCAGTCATAGCGTTTTTTAGGCGTCAATCATCATGTCAGCAGCCAATACCAAACGGTGTTCATCCCACCAGTTAAACAGTGACATTAGTCCAGTACACATTTGAGTTTGGTGCGGTCTCTCTTCATTACATGGTCAGCCAGTCACCAAAGCGTTGCTTGAATTCCTGAGACAACACAGAGATGAAAAAAATCTGTTCTTGATTGCAACCGAAATATCTCCCAGGCGCATCGTCTGAGGGTTTACATTAAATGCCGAAGCCAATGATGGTTTTACCGCGTTACCAAACTGACAAATATCCCCTGTTTCGCATAATTCAAACACATTTTGTTGTTTTGTTTAATGAAATCCAGAAATGTAAAAAAAGCCAGTAGGACTTTCATATATGTAGGTTGACAAGTTTCATTTCCTTCAGTTTTTTTCCTTTTTAAACTCAACCAGCTCTACACATGAAGCTTGAATAATATCAGATAAAAGCAAATGCAGCTTCTTCAAAACAAGGTGTTTGAGGAAATTCTCCAAGTTGATATAACAGCAGCTCCAGCATTTCATTGTTTTATGTTTTATAAACTATTACAAATGATTCATATGAGATGATTTGTGTGTTAACTGCTTTGTCTTGTGCTTATTTGTTTGTTCTCGCTGACTTGTTTAGGCTTGAGCATTTGCCAGACCCATTCTCCTGTACGTTATTCTATTGACTGTGTGTTTTGCAATTCATTTCGAAGAAGTGTGAAAAAATTTAACAAGCGATGGAGCTTTATTGACCAACAAGTACAAACACACACACACACACACACACACATACACAAACACACATACACACACAAACACTCTGACACACCCAGCTAGATGAAGCTGACAAACAAATATGCTTCTGCTTCCCCCTCATCATGATTTCTGCAGATGCGTCAACTCCATAGAAATGGAATGGATAGAAAGCCCATTCCAATTCTAATCAATGTAGCAGAATGGTCTGTTCAATGGCCTTTCTATCCGTTCTAATTCTATGGTTATATCTTTAATTTCTACATGCTCTTCCAAGCTGGTTTCTGTTGTTTATTGTTGTTTATTGTTATTGCTTTTTTAAATTTGCTTTTTTATAGCCTTCATTCTATCTCTGATCTGGTTTGCCTCTTCACCATTTGGCATCTCTGTCTGTCTGTTCTTGTATTTTTTTTTCGGTTTCAAATTTGGTTTTACCTTTTTAAAACTCCATTAAGGCGCTCGCTCACATGCACAGCTTCCACGTCGCCTCGTCCCACCGCCGAAACCGAGACGCTCCAAGAAAGGTGCGTCTCGCTGTCGCAGCTGATTGTGACTTTCAATCTGCCTCGCTTTATTTCTGTCTCACTCTCTGTCTGTCTCACTCTCTCTGTGACCCTCTTTCTCTGTCTGTCTCACCCTCTCTGCCGTGCATTCTTTCTAACTAATCAGGGGGATAAAATTACAGTATTCAACACTAATAGCTTGTTTATTATTTGAAAAGTGGGCCTTTTTACTAATGAGTTTTCACTACGCATGGTCAAAACATCTGAATAAACCTATGGCCTTAGTGTTTGTTCCAACGTCTCTGATCTGCTCAGTCTGCTACTGTGTGAATACCTGGTATCATATCTGACCTCAAGCTCTGTTGGTACTGGTTTTTGAAAGCCAGCTGCTGGGATTGTCTGCTACCAGAGGACATACGCAGCTGGTAGCACTGATATTGGGGAGGACAAGCTGGCTATGAGGAACAGAATGGATGGAACAGTACCAAACACGTCAGACGTGTGGGTTCCTTGTGCTTGGTACTAGTTCATTCACTCCCTTCTAGAGATTGGCTGTGGTCCATCCTTCTCTCTGTAGCCTCCGGTAGTGAGGAGGACCAAGGTGACGTTTTTCAAACTGCCCTTCTCTCCCCACCCGCCCACACCTCCAACCGTCCTTCAGTAGAGTCTGCTGCATTGTGGGAAGAGAGCTTAGACCTCGCCAGTCAAGGTTTGTGATGCATCTGTCACCATCTTTTCCTCTAGCTGTCCAGCATGAAGGACGCATGAATGCCAGCATGTTAGGGTCATGGCAGCATGTTAGGGTCATGGCAGCATGTTAGGGTCATGGCAGCATGTTAGGGTCATGACTAGAAGGGATTTAGCTCATGTCAAAATGATGTCATACTCTCACACAAGACGAAAAATATTTTGCTGACAATAGTAGGTAGTTACCTATACAACGCTTTCCAAATTATCATGCAAATTATATTTTACACTGATTTTCCTAAATAGTCGATGCAAATGACAGTCAGTATAATTTTCAAGACACCAACCGTTAGGGTATAAGTCAAATTTAATTGAACAAACCACCAAATGAAAACTGTATGTTTTCCAAAAATAAAAAACTCAAATGCACTGTTCCAAATTATTATGCACAACAGACTTTCAAAACATGTTATAGGATGTTTAGGAACTGAAAATTGTCATTTGTTGAATTTGCAGCATTAGGACGTCATATTTACTGAAATCAAAAGCAATTTTAATCAAACACATCTGTTAACGAGTTACATGTTAACGTAGGACCCCGTCTTTGATATAACCTTCACAATTCTTGCATCCATTGAACTTGTGAGTTTATGGAGAGTTTCTGCTTGAATTTCTTTGCAGGATGTCAAGAATAGCCTCCCAGAGCTGCTGTTTTGATGCAAACTGCCTCCCACCCTCATAGATCTTTTGCTTGAGGATGCTCCAAAGTTTCTGAATAGGGTTGAGGTCAGGGGAAGATGGGGGCCACACCATGAGTTTCTCTCCTTTTATGCCCATAGCAACCAATGACACAGAGGTATTCTTTGCAGCATGAGATGGTGCATTGTCATGCATGAACATGATTTTGCTACGGAAGGCACAGTTCTTCTTTTTGTACCATGGAAGAAAGTGGTCAGTCAGAAACTCTATATACTTTGCAGAGGTCATTTTCACACCTTCAGGTGCCATAAAGGGGTCTACCAGCTGTCTCCCCATGACTCCGGCCCAAAACATGACTCCGCAACCTCCTTGCTGATGTCGCAGCCTTATTGGGACATGGTGGCCATCCATCAACTATCCACTACTCCATCCATCTGGACCATCCATGGTTGCACTGCACCCATCAGTAAACAAGACTGTTTGAAAATTAGTCTTCATGTATTTCTGGGCCCACTGCAACAGTTTCTGCTTGTGAGCATTGATTAGCGGTGGCCAAATACTAGGTTTATTAAGAGTAAATTCACTCTTAATCCAATGAATTTGTCTGGCAGTAACCTTCCTCATTATGCCTTTATCTGCACAAAACCATCTGTGCTCTGAATCAGCCACAGATCTCTTCACAGTACGATGGTCACGCTTAAGTTTTCATGAAATATGTAATGTTTTCATACCTTGTCCAAAGAATTGCACTGTTTGACAGGTTTCCGCAGCAGAGATATCCTTTTTCTTTTCCATATTACTTGAAACCTGTGGCCTGCTTAACAATGTGGAACATCCTTCTTAAGTAGTTTCACTTTAATTGGGCTCACCTGGCAAACTAATTATCACAGGTGTCTTAGATTAATTTAAGTGATCAAAGAGCCCGGAGACACAATACCATCCATGAGTTTGATTGAAATACAAAATTTTTAATGTTTATGACAATTAATTTAATTTGCATAATTATTTGGAACGTGGTGTACCTTTGATCTAACAGCTTGCTAAGTTAGCCAGCCAACTGCTATTGTAGCTAGTTCTTTATCTGAACGGCAAAACCAGAAGGGAACTGGCTAAAAAGGGTGTCAAAGAATGTTGTGTTTATTACAATTGGTGAACTTGCAAACATTAGCTAATACCCTCTGGTCCTAGATACATAGTCTACAAAAGGTTGTAAAGGTTCTTTCGCCGGCGGCAACTACAGTAACGTGATCTATTTATTTTGTTATAGCTATTTAGTAGAAGAAATTAATATTACAATGCTGTTACTGGAAACCTCCTGGATGCAAGAACAGTGTATTAGAGTACAGTGTTTACAGTCCTAACGTTAGAGTAGTAGCCCGTGCAACTATCAGGGTGACTGCTAATGCATCTTCCATGATTATATTTTCCACAGAAAGTACACGGTGAAACCACAATGGTAAATGCTATTTTGTGAGGGGAAAACTATGCAATCAAAACTAAACGATACTGAACACTGTCTCAAGTCCTTATCACTGGTTCATTCCAATCCATATCTAGGCAGTCTTCAAACTCTCATGGTGGTTTGGTGCCACTTTCCCGCAAGCTGTATCCCTTCTAGCCATGGCCATAGTTTAGACAGGATAAGCATGACATCATCATCGTGCAACCTCTTTCTAACTTCCCTGATTCCACTGGGCACCTGCTGGTGTTAGAAAGGAGGAGCATGAGTCTTTAAATCTGTGACTTACTGCAGCATCCTAACAGGCGGATATTAGCATCAATGTCTTTCCTACTCCCCTGATGATAACAATCACAATGATGGTTTCTACTCCTCCATCTCCATTATTTCCTAACCCTGTGTCATTTCCTGCTGTGACATGTTCATCACTACACATACTCTCTCACCTCTTCTACTTCTGAACTGAGTGGGTGTACGAAGTCCTCCTGACACTGAGATGTGACCCTGACTTGCCGGCCAGGATCCATTAGCATCATCATAATCAGAGCCTCGGCTCTATTTCCTGGTTTGACCTTTGTAGCCACTGTAAAGCTGGCTGTGTACTGCATGATAACCCGCGACTTGGTGAACTAACACCGCGATTCAAATTAACAAAGTGTGCCACGTAGAAATGGTCAAACGTCTGCTCAGGAACCTGAATCTGTATTTCTGCATTTCATTGACAGATCCTAACCAGCCTGGTGCTGCAGTGGTGAACCTGGCGGCAACCGGTCCTCACAGGATGAAGGCCATCTTTGATTACGATCCTCGTGAGAGTTCCCCCAACGCAGATATCGAGGTGAAGAACAATTCATGTCCCCCACCCCTCGCACAACAGAACAACCCTTCCACCAAACATGGGATAGATAAGTTGGATCAGCTACCATACCACGTCGCTATGCAGCGACTCCTTGTGGGCAGATCGGGCGCCTGTAAGTTCAATCACAGAAGTGTAGTTGCTGATTGTAATCATCCCGTACATGATCTGACTAAAGGCTTCTGTGTTGGATGAACTTTGCGAAAAGAATCAGCCGGCTCTGCGTAATGTGGTTGGATGAACCATGTAAGCGCCCCTCACCATCCCGTATCTTTCCAAGGAGTTGCAGAGCTGCCGACAAGGCAGGGTTAGAGGGGATTGGACAAGACCAATAGGGAGATGAGAAAAATGTACTGTAGATATTGAACAGCCTGTCCTGACTTTACACAGCTGAAAGTTGAAAGACATTCCTATTGCAAGTTTCAGATTGATCCTATTGTAATTGTGATATTCAGTATGGTCCCATTTGGATCATGGTGTAATTCAGTTTGGTCCTGTTGTAATCAGGGTATAATTCAGTTTGTTCCTGTTGTAATCAGGGTATAATTCAGTTTGGTCCTGTTGTAATCAGGGCATAATTCAGTATGGTTCTGTTGTAATCGGGGCATAATTCAGTATGGTCCTGTTGTAACCAGGGTATAATTCAGTATGGTCCTGTTGTAATCAGGGTATAATTCAGTATGGTCCTGTTGTAACCAGGGTATAATTCAGTATGGTCCTGTTGTAATCAGGGTATAATTCAGAATGGTCCTGTTGTAATCAGGGTATAATTCAGTATGGTCCTGTTGTAACCAGGGTGTTCTCTATTGCCCTTCTCAGGCTGAACTGACCTTCAGTGCCGGTGACATCATCTATGTATTTGGTGACATGGACGATGATGGATTCTTCTATGTAAGTAGAGTAGCTCACACCTTTTATGTAAATAGAGCAGCTCACACCTCTGTAAGTAGAGCAGCTCACACTGTATATATGTAAGTAGACCTGCCACACCTTGTTTTTATGTCAGTGAGCAGCTCACACTGTATTTTATGTAAGTAGAGCAGCTCACACCTTCTTCTCTGAGTAGAGCAGCTCACACCTTATCTGTAAGTACAGCAGCTCACACCTTATTCTCTGTCAGTAGAGCAACTCATAAATTCTCCAAAGTGAGAAGTACATTGATCTCTGTAAATGAAACCAAAACCTTTGCCGATATTATGCAGTCTTTTTGGATGCTGTTTTACGTTGAGTTAGGCAGCTTAGTTTGCGATGTTGGGGCTGTAGCTGATGGACAGGCTGGCTGGCAGACTGATGTGTTTAACTGACAGTGTCAAAGGTCATACATGTTGATGTGGGGTTACAGGGCGATCTGAATGGACACAAAGGCCTGGTCCCATCTAACTTCCTGCAGGCTGCCCCAGAGGCTGCTGGGAAAGTATCTGACCCTCAGGCTCCACCCCATGCTGTAACCCAGTCTAGAAGAGAATCACAGGTACAGATGGTTTCAGGCTGTGTGTGTGTACGTGCGTGTGCATGCGCATGTATATCATGTCGCATGGCCAAACAGATGTTGGCCTTAGCCCAAATGCTTGTTGCATGTTGATTTCACATTTCTCAATATGCATAGCATGTTTTAATCCTCAGATATTTACTTTATACTTTAGTCATCAAATTAATACTTTATAATTATTTTCTGTCTTTGCATTTGTTCTTTCCCTCTGTTTCCTGCATGACATTTTGCAGAAGCAAAAAAGATCTGTGCACTTTAAGACTTGAGTGTAAGTTTCTCTGAAGGGAAGCACCCTACCAGATGTGTGCTAGTAACACCCTGCCAGATGTGTGTTAGAAACACCCTGCCAGATGTGTGCTAGGAACACCCTGCCAGATGTGTGCTAGTAACACCCTGCCAGATGTGTGCTAGGAACACCCTGCCAGATGTGTGCTAGGAACACCCTGCCAGATGTGTGCTAGGAACACCCTGCCAGATGTGTGCTAGGAACACCCTGCCAGATGTGTGCTAGGAACACCCTGCCAGATGTGTGCTAGGAACACCCTGCCAGATGTGTGCTAGGAACACCCTGCCAGATGTGTGCTAGGAACACCCTTCCAGATGTGTGCTAGGAACACCCTGCCAGATGTGTGCTATGAACACCCTGCCAGATGTGTGCTAGGAACACCCTGCCAGATGTGTGCTAGGAACACCCTGCCAGATGTGTACTAGGAACTAGTGCCCGACTACTGCTGCCCTGTCCTATGCCTTACCAATATTAGTACCTTCCAATCAAACCAGTACCTGTACCGTATCAGTACCTTCCTACCGTCCCAGTACCTTCCTGCCATTTCAGTACCTTCCTACCGTACCAGTACCTTCCTACCGTACCAGTATCTTGTCCATTTCTTTAGCCCAGTTACCAGTTTGTTTAGTAACGCTGCTTGTATGACAAGAAATGATCACTGGACCTCAGTCTACAGTCGCGGTCAAAAGTTTTGAGAATGAAAAAAGTACTGGTCTCCACAATGTTTTCTGCTTCAGTGTTTTTAGATATTTTTTTCAGTAGTTACTATGGTATACTGAAGTATAATTACAAGCATTCCATAAGTGTCAAAAGCTTTTATTGACAATTACATTAGGTTTATGCAGAGTCAATATTTGCAGTGTTGACCATTCTTTTTTAAGACCTCTGCAATCTGCCCTGGCATGCTGTCAATTAACTTCTGGACCACATCCTGACTGATGGCAGCCCATTCTAACATGATCAACGCTTGGAGTTTGTCAGAAGTTTAGGGGTTTTGTTTGTCTGCCCTCCTCTTGAGGATCGACCACGAGTTCTCAATGGGATTAATGTCTGGGGAGTTTCCAGGACATGGACCCAAAATGTCAATGTTTTGTTCCCCGAGCCACTTAGTTATCACTTTTGCTTCATGGCAATGTGCTCCATCATGCTGGAAAAGGCATTGGTCATCACCATATTGTTGTGGGATGGTTGGGAGAAGTTGCTCTTGGAAGATGTGTTAGTACCATTTTTTTATTCATGGCTGTGTTTTTAGTCAAAATTGAGAGTGAGCCCACTTACTTGGCTGAGATGCAATCCCACACATGAACGGTCTCAGGATGCTTTACTGTTGGCATCTGGTCCTTTTGTGGCAGGGCAAGTTCATTTTCATGGCAAAGAGGGACTTTGTAATTCATTCTTCATGACATTCTGGAGAGGCAGCAGACTTGTAAAAAATGAGTGACATTCTCAAACCTTTGACTAGGACTGTAGGTGTTATCCATATCCCACTCTTCTCCTGTGTTCCTCTGATTTAGCTGTCTGTTTACTGTAATGTAATTGTTGAGTGTTCATATTGGTAGTAGTGTGTAATGTTATTTGGATTTTTTATTGGTTCAAATATACATTTTAGGCCTACATTTTAGGCTTAAATATATAAAGTAACACATGACCAGAAAACGTATCTAATACCGTGTTCATGGTTACCCAAGGTGATCCCAGGCCCCTGTGTGAACGAGACAACGCCAGACAGTGTGAATCCTCCTCCGCTACACGCAGGATTGACTGGCCCAGCCCAGCACCTACATCTTGACCCACCGGCGTCGGCAGCCATGATAGACCCCTCTTCCACGGACCCTGGCGAAGGCCCCCGCTCCCCAAACCCACCCCACACCCCCGCAGAGTGCTCCCCCAAGCCGGACCAGAGGGACACGTCCCTGCCAGAAAAGAAGAAGAGAGGCTTCTTCTCTAAAGGCAAGAAGCTTTTAAAAAAACTGGGCTCCAACAAGAAGGATTGAACCAGGGTTTTTTTACCCTGCACCTCCGGACGGTTTCTATCACAAGCACTTTTACCTGTTAGTTTTGTCGTCTCGGTCTACATTGTAAGTTTAGTTGCAGGATTCAGTAACTACTGATACACAAACCTGTTCATGGTTCATGCTGTACTCAACGCATATCTTCATCTGGCTTTCTTTATTGTGATATTAGCAGACCAGCTGTCAGGATGTGGGGAATAAGTGGCTTTGGAATGCTGGAAGGATGCCATTGTCCTATAAAATGTGTGACAGCATAGCTCAGAGCATGTCACCAAGCTTGCTAAAATATTTAAACTCTAGACTTTTTTCCTCCTCTAAATAGCAACGATTTCCCTGAAAAATGGTCAGTCTGAGAGAGGCTGGACGTTACATCAACCTGGATGAGTTGGGTTTGTTTCAAGTTTCTCAGGGGTTAAACTTCTGTCCTAAAAAAAAACTTGGTTATAATATTTTCCTTTTTTTCTTTTCATTCTCAGCTTGTTCTCAGACCACAATCCCATTAGAATGTGTCTTTTACCAGTCAACACTTGTCTAAACTTGGGTACAATTGGAACAAGGACAAGATCAGAGTAAAAGAGATGTTAGAATTATATATAAACATTTTAGAACCATGTATAAACATGTTAGAACTGTGTATAAACCCAGCGCTGGCTTGGGGAGGTCAATGTCCACATTATGTTCCAACCACATAATTGGTCTCTCGTCTATTTAGATCCGACATGTCATCTACATGTATGTCATCTACATGTATGTCATCTACATGTATGTCTCCTACATGTATGTCTGCTACATGTATGTCTGCTACATGTATGTCTGTAAAATTTATGTCCTCTACATGTATGTCTTTTTAATGTATGTCCACTACATGTATGTCATCTACATGTATGTCTCCTACATGTATGTCTCCTACATGTATGTCTGTAAAATTTATGTCCTCTACATGTATGTCTTTTTAATGTATGTCCACTACATGTATGTCCTCTACATGTATGTATATTACATGTATGTTCTCTACATGTATGTCATCTACATGTATGTCTTTTACATGTATGTCTTTTACATGTATGTCTTTTACATGTATGTCTACTACATGTATGTCTACTACATGTATGTCTACTACATATATGTCCTTTACATGTATGTCCTCTACATGTATGTCCACTACATGTATGTCCTCTACATGTATGTTTGCTAAATGTATGTCTTTTACATGTATGTTTTCTACATGTATCCTCATTGGTGTGGATCAGTTGGTCACTACCTGTCTTATTTTCAAAGCATTGTGTCTATGATTTACATGCTAACCACATCCTTCATTGTACTCATTAGTCAGTGCTCACTTCACAGTGTAGAGGAAAGGAAGTGGTCCCTTTAACAACAGCCCTGTACCATTTCAGTACTATTGTTCAGCTTCTCTGTTTAAATGGGGTGTGTTTTGTGCTGAATGTGTTTTGTGAAGAGTGACACGGTAAACATCTGATAGCTTCCTGTATTGTGGATGATTGATGATCCTGAGAATGAAACATGTGTTTGCCTTGGGGATATTTTGCCTGTCCCCACACGGACGAAGGCTGTTTAGGCTTAGTGTCTACATTACAATTTGGGTTAGGTTAAGTAGTCAGGTTTATGCTTGATAAATAGTTAGACATCGTGGGTTAATGTTGGGTTAAGGGTAAATTAGGGTTTTGAATGTGTATATTTTTGGGGGATTCCCACAGAATATAATGTGTGGCCAGTTACTGTTGCTCTGTTTGATAACCAAGTAGGAGAGCAGGTGAAAGGAGAGGAGGAGGTGAGGACAGGGCCAGTCATGAGCTCCACAGTCTTTCGACTTTCATGTTAGAAATATTTTTTTCTTAAGAGGGTTAAGGACCATGAACAAGATGGTGTGAGAACCCAGAACCTGAACACGTTTTATGTTTAAGGACCATGAACAAGATGGTGTGAGAACCCAGAACCTGAAGACGTTTTATCGTGTTGGGAGGTTTAAGGACCATTAACAAGATGGTATGAGAACCCAAAACCTGAACATGTTTTATCGTGTTGGGAGGGTTAAGAACCAAGAACAAGATGGTGTGAGAACCCAAAACCTGAACATGTTTTATTGTGTTGGGAGGCTTAAGGACAATGAACAAGACGGTATGAGAATTCCAAAACCTGAACATGTTTTATCGTGTTGGGAGGGTTAAGAACCAAGAACAAGATGGTGTGAGAACACAAAACCTGAACACGTTTTATTGTGTTGGGAGGTTTAAGGACCATGAACAAGAGGGTATGAGAACCCCAAAACCTGAACATGTTTTAGCTTGTTGGGAGGATTAAGAACCAAGAATAAGATGGTGTGAGAACCTAAGACCTGAACACGTTTGGAAGTTATTTTGCATTACCATAGTTACACAGCCCATCTGTATGGTCATTTAGTTTGATACAACCTCTCCACCTACCTAAATGGCAGGTATTGTTAGTAAGGTTGATAATGGGTTTTAATAGATTTTCTTGTGTGTTGGTGTTACATTTTAACCATTTCTCAGGTAAAACTAGGTTTTAGTCACTCAGCTCTGACTGTGGCTTTCAAACCGCAGAGAAAGATTTTTGCCAAAACATGAGGTGCTTTTTCTGTTAACATATTAAGAGACCAAGCATCAAACACCAGGGATGTACGTGTTCACTGGGATAGAAATACACATCGTAGAACTCTACCTTAGAACAGCCTATGTGAACTTGTCTGTCTGATCTGTTTGAGCCCACAGTTTTATGTGCAGCATTCTGAACGATGCTTGCGACACTTTGAATGAGCCCCAGGAACGAGGCAGAGTCGAAGCACACCTGTTTTCTATTCAGAATGGTTTGGAATTGTTTGATGTGTTTTATGTCTAGTTTTATCAGTGTTATAATTTCATAGTTGTGAATAGCAGAAAATGCCATGTGTGCAGTGGAGGGAGATCCTAGTATGTTGATCCACGTTTGAGCTGGACTTGACCAATCGTGAAGCAGGAGGATGAGTTAGCAGTGATGGAAGTTGTAGAGCTGGACTTGACCAATCGTGAAGCAGGAGGATGAGTTAGCAGTGATGGAAGTTGTAGAGCTGGACTTGACCAATCGTGAAGCAGGAGGATGAGTTAGCAGTGATGGAAGTTGTAGAGCTGGACTTGACCAATCGTGAAGCAGGAGGATGAGTTAGCGGTGATGGAAGTTGTAGAGCTGTGCTTTAACATGTCTGAAAATGTACACTGGAAATGTGTTTCCCTTCACAGCCTTTAATGTACCAACGTACCCATATATACCTGCTCTAACTTTAAGCCAGAATGCTTCTAGCAAACATTGTTTTGGCAAGCTTTAGGAATGTTCTAGGGCTGCTGGCCTTGGTTGCAGAATATCTGCCCAGGTCTTGTGCTATTGATATGACATTGTAACCACTAGCAAGGATTTTAGACAGCAACAGCTAATATACTGTTATGATATTTAGCCTTACAAGACCTTGTTTAGTCTTAATACGTTGTTTACACTTTGATTATTGATTGCATGCGTAAAACCATTGTTGTACCCATATTCTGCCTTATTTATTGTTGTCATTTGTGTGATTATGTATAGAGCCAAATTTAAGGTGGCAATATTTTGGGAATAATTTAGTCATCTGAATAATTGTCAATGCAGTGGAAGCCAAGTTTAGATTCTTCTGGAGTATTAGGGGTCTGTACAGTATGTATGTAAATAATGTACATCTACGTTAGTGAGTCACTCTGGGGCATTGGACTGAGATGTGACCCTAAGTTTAGATAGAAGATAATGTTTTCTGTCTCTCATGGGCCTGTATGTACGGAACATGGAACTTTTGTATATTACGGTTTTTATTACCCGTTTTGGAAAAGCTCACCTGTAAATATGTTTTTGTTAATATTGTTTTTCAATGTCTTGTTGCATGTGGAGGAGGTCTTGTTGACTATCAAGGACTTGTTGACATGAAATTGTGGCGATTTCTTTCAATATGGATCTTTTTACAGGAATAAAGTTTATTTTCACATAAAAGCTGTGGTGACGTGGAGTTTGATCATTTAGTTTTTGACACTGTGATCATTTGCTGACTGACATTTAAATTCATAGGAATTAAAGTAAAAATAAATCAGATTTTATTTTGTTCTTTATTAATAAATCTTTGGCTAAATACACTATTCACTTATCAATAGGCATCATACATTCATTCCTAATGCAAAATTAGACCAGGTAGACAAAATACAGTTACATGAAAATGAGTTCCTATATCTATGCAGTTTGAAACACCCAGAACATTCCCAGTTAAAAAATCCAATTTCATACCACACATTGGTTACAGGAGAAGCATAATGTTTGCCAGGACCACTCAGTGTGAGGTGGGTGCACAGCCCATGTGAACTGTAGGGGTGACACTCTGGATTGTGCACGCCGACCACCACCATGTGAAACAAAGCAGGTTCCTCTTTTTCTCATTTCCTGTATTTGAAATTATCTCTCTCTGCAGGCGCCATCTTGGATCCTCTGCGTTTGTCACCGTAGCCAACAGTACACTCATCCATAAAGTAGGAAACACTACACTGTGGTCGAGGAGTTTAGTAGTGCTTTCTACTTTATGGATGACTGCACTGTACTTCATCCACCGTCGTCTTCTTCTTTACAGCTTTGGTCTTTTGTTCCCCTGAGCCTGCTTCCATATGACCAGTCGTAACCAGATGCACAGAGTGGTTTCATTAAGCAGCCCCTCCCTGGCACATTCAAACACACAGGACCACTTCCGAACACAAGTACAAAAGTTATAACAATATTATCTAGTTTTTAATCCCAAATACTAAATGTTAGCATTACATATTCTTGAGAAAATAAAATGCACAGTTTTTATTAAGAGTTTTAGCATTGAAGTCCTGTCTGGAGTTTGTACTTGGTCTGAAGAGATAAAGGCAATTGTACTGATCGGCGATCAGTTGACTGTGACATTAGCTGGTGGAAGCCATTTTGTCCTGCGTGAGTAAGCGTTATTTCACTCTGAGGATAGTTATAAACCATTCTCCTGATGACTTTACAGAAAATTGGATTGGTTTTGCCACAGTAGTTACATTTAATTCAATTTTAAGTACAATGTAAAACTCAACTGAATGTGTCCAGTGTACTATCCTAGTAACGAGTTCTTAAAATAATTGAAATTGAATGTGAAAATTTGCCCGAAAGTTTTATTAAATGAAAGATTTCCCCTTAAAGATGAATGGTTTGTATAAGGCCTAACATACTAAAATGTAACAATGTAGAGGTCTAACGTACCTAATGTATGACCTACCTTGCCTAAATTTGACAATTAAAATCCATCTCATAGGAAGACATAAAATATTGATACTTTACCTGAGGGATAGCTCCTGAATTTAAAATACACAGACTTGGTCCAGAACTGGTGTCACAGGCTGGTGTCTTCACCTCTGTCTTGGAATAAGTGGACGAAGAAGAAGAAGTTGTCTCCTTTTAACCCCTTCGGCCCACGTGATGAAACCACAGGAAGAGGTCCAACAGTCACAGACATGCTTTCTCCTTCCGTGTTTTTTCTTTCGCTCTTGCAGATGCAATTTACCACTTTCAGGTCTACAAAACATACATCTACATTAGTTGGTTTGTAAATCAAACCTATTTTGAATTCACAATCCACAATGGTGTTTCAAACTAGGCCTTATTTTGGATGGATTCTCTCCTAGCCTACATTAACTTTCGATAAATTTTATTGTTAAGAAACTACAGCCAATGGGGATTGATTCGGCAGTAGGTTAGTAGACATTCTCAGTCTTTTAACACACTTTTCAAGTGAAATGTCTGATATACCCACCAGGAAGTAGAGACAGTTAGTTTTATAACCCTCGTAATCTACTATCACCCCAACACCTTCTCAAACACATGGCTGTTTCCGAAAGACCACCTAAGTCCTCTGTTATCTTCTTTCTCCATTCTGAAACCCACCTCCAATCTACATTGCTTCATATTGTCTAGAATGCAGTTGCAACACCAAAAGGGAAACTGAAATGTTTAAATGGTGAGAACTGAATGGAAGAGACGTTCTAATCTTGAGTGTGTGTTTGTGCGTGTGTGCATTCATATATGGCTCCTCAGGGACAGCACACCCAAAGTAGGTAATTTTCTATGAATTAGAAGTTGTATCTAGCCTTGTGTCGATCTATTTCACCAGGAAAGGTAGAGGGTCTTGTTAGCACGGTATCTCAGGGCCTTCACCAGTGGAGACATTGTGTAATTGGCAGTCAGACATGAGAGGTAAAGATGGTGTTCAGATATGTAGCTGCTTTGTTACTTCCGATCGGGTGCATTTAATAGTCTTTAACAAAAGTACACCGTTAACTATGATTTAAGTGTGTGACTACAAATCTCCAGCTAAAGACATCTACTATATTTACAATATCGTTTTGATTTCTGTCACTTAACGGACACTGGGAAGTCAATGGCAAAAATAATATTATTTTCTTATTAACTGATCTGTATTTTTCTTAATCTGAAAACTGTATCGTATTTGTAGTGTAACATTTATACGTTAAGACTGTAAAAATCTTGTTATTGATTAGATTAACCTATATGGATTGGTTGGTAATATAAAGTAACTTCAGTTTGACCTACTTTATGAAAAGGCCCACTACATATATATCCAGAGACAGCAGAAAAAAGAAAAACTGTTAGCATGCCACTTGCTGGCTTCATAGAAAGATATTTTCATCCGGTTTGTCTGTAACACAGCTCAGAAACACACAGCTCAGAAACACAGAGCTTAAAACGGGCTGGAGGAAGTGGGGGAGTGCTGCCTCAACAACACCACACCACAGCAACAGAAATGTGCACATGAGAAAACAACTTATTCTTTGGTGGGGGGCCAACAAATACATTACATTACATGTAACTCTATTGGAGGGACTTCATGGATTTAATTAAAACAGTGGGTCAAAGGTACAGAAAGCAAAACTTTTGATCAAATGCAATCCAACTTGATATCCTCTTTTTATTTTTTACTATTTTTCTTTGATTCTGGAGTACTCGTTTGCTGACCAATCAAATGAGAGACCCCGAGTCTATGAAGTGGAGAGAAGTTGTACCAAAGGCTTTTGCATAGTGGGCCTTTATGGTGTGGCTGGCTGGCTGCAACACTGCATCTTATTTTCCACCCTACAGTTGATTTAACCCCCCACTGTTACTGTTCACAGCTGAAAGGACAGAGAGGTTTCAATTCCCCCTCCAACCTGGCAACGTAAGAACACACTCTCAGTACAGCCCTGGTGGAGCGGTTTGTAACTATGACAACTGTAAGGTGGGAGGGAGCAGGGGCGGGTCTGTGGTGTTAAATGAGTTGAATGGGACTGTGGGTCTTGAAACTTGACATTTAACTTAAATATATTGAAAAAAGGTGTGATGGATGTGTAATCTGTAGATTATTTTATAGTGTCAGCAGGTTTACACAGAACACCTACATAAATAATGGTAATTATCTTGGCTGGATTTAGGTCTTGTTTTGAATTTAAGATTACTAGAATTGATTTACCTTAACCTTAGGCCTGTTAATGCATATATTTATGATAGAACATAAAAAATACTATACTGGTGGTTGATGTTGGCAATGTCAACGTCAACATGAAGGATTATCCAGTCTCTTAAGGTACTGCCTCCACTTTGAAGTAATTACTGTAGTAACACTTCTGTGTCAGAAAAACTGTCTCATCTCTCAGTCCCTAACCTAGCAGTAAAATGCCATAAAATATATATTTCAAATAAAAGATACATAAGATGATTAAAAAACATTGTTTGGAGAATGGCTCAATACATGGCATTTGTAAACAATACAGTAGCTCTTTGTTTTATCACCTGCACTAAAGATGCATTTATGCTTTTAGTCAAAAATGGTGCAAATGTTGATTCGCTCCGCTAGATGACATACATTTAGTATGTTTTGGTGGCGCGGTTTGTGTTTCGACCAGGGGGTTTCAGCACACAGCCTGAAGGGGTGCCTGGACAGCACCCTAAGTGTTAAATTAACACTCTTCAATGTTTGTATAGGTCCACTGGACCTATATCAACACTGAGAGTGTTAATCTAACACTGACGTTTTTGCTGTGTGGACACAGAGCTTGGTCATGGTATAATGCCAATATGTCATAAATCTCTGATGCTTTATTTATCTTATAAACCCGTTAACAACACAATTAGAGTCGCAATAAGTGATGCGGTGTCATACCCGTGATATTCTGTATGATAACAGCCAATCAGCATTCACCTGGTTTATAAGTGTATAGAGTGTTAAACAATTGCCAATATTGTAAATGAGTTACTGTAAGGGCGTTTCAAACCAGCAGATAAAGAGGCCATGGATGCATTGACATGAAATAAGTGTGTGAATGACAGTGTTTCATTACCAAGCAGCCATCATGGTTATCGTATGCTGCTGAAAGAAAGAATCAAACGAGGGAAAACTGATGAGGCCTGTTGCACATAACGCTTTCTGAAGACAAGTCTCTTGTGCTATACCTCCTACAATGGCTCAACTACAGAATGTAATTCCATTGTTTTGTATTATTAATATTATTATTATTTAGTTGATTTATTTATTAAATTCACAACTGTTTTAGTTGTTTTCTCACATTAGTTGTTTTCTCACATTTGTATGTGATGCATTGTTACCACTATATGTTCCAGCAACAGAAAGCTTTGGTTTTCATGATGTCTTGACCCACATTTAATACTCTCATAGTTCACCACTATTTCGCCAAGCCAAGGTTTGATGGTTATTATTTCACACTATAGCGTTCATGAGTAAATAGAGAGAAATGCTGTGTTGATATTAACTGATAAGTTTTAATATGTGAGGAAAGATATAATTGAATAATATCAGGTATGTACGTTTGGTCAGGTGTTTTAAAACATGTTCCATGATATGATTTTCTGTTCCTGGGGACAGAACACTATAGCATCACTGCCAAAAGTCAAAAATACTTATATGCAACTGCATACCCTTTACAAGAAAAGGTTCCAAAAGAGATACACAACAGTTTGTATTTGATGTACTTATGTATATATTTCTTAAACTGTTAGTATTGGCTTACTATTTAGCAAGCGCTGATCAGTTATTGCATTTTTTGGACCAATGCGATACAAACACTGAATAATGGTTTATATTGGCTTGATCAATTATCACAAAATGCTTAATGTATAACCCATTTAAAAATATATAACCCATTTAAAAACTTAAGAAAAACTTGTGTTTCTTAAATGTTCAACCACTGCATCAGCTCAGAAGCCGTGCTTATGTTCTGGAAATTAAACAGTAAATATTCAATAGATAGGTTTATAAAACAATAATCATTGTTGGTTTTTGAGATGAATGGCCATTTTATTACTTGAACCAGAAAGTTTTACTCTAAGGGCAGAGTCGTATTGTCCTAAAAATAGCCACTTCTGCATTTCAGCCAAAAAACCTGTACTTCAGCTCCAATTTACATATGTTATAAATAATTACACTCCACCCATCCACAATCGTACTACCCGACTAGGATCAGAAAATAGTAACCGACTGAATAGTAAGGGTTAATAAAGTGATTTTTTGACTACTACTTCTAATGTGGTGATAAGCATGAGACCTTGCATGTATTGAACATAAAAAAGCAATAAATGTCACAATAAACTAAAATAATAATTAAAAGAATGTGACTGGTCACACCTGTGAGTCTGGGGTTTCGGTCATAATGAATACTGTACCAGGACCTGAGCTGCTAGCTGTCCATACAAGTGTCAGAGGGCATTGCTACAACGAAGGCTGACAGAGACCTTCACTGTCCCTGCAGAGATAGACCATATCTGGGAGGGCAACCATCTCCCCTCCCTGCCGCCCCCTCGCTGGCCTGGCATCGCACACCGTCCCCCTCAGTTGATTCCCTAATCACTATGTAGTGTAACTATCTGTATATTGTATCACCTTTACTCCTAATAGAAAAATGCACTATACACTAAATCAACCATTATTTAAGTGAAGTAACATATAGCCCTATTTGCTTTTCGGACCAATGCATCTGGGAGTTAGATTACCTGTGCTCATCTTAGTGCGGCTGTAATCTTAAAGCTGGCAACCAAACAATTAATTAAAAACTAAAAAAATGTTTAACAGTGTAAATTTAGTAATGTAACGTTATTTGAGTAGCTCAGCTTTAGAGAATGACACAATTCCAGTGTTGGAGCTTGGTTACCCACAAAAAGCCAGCATAAAGACGAGTATGTACTGTAAGTCAATCTGAATAACGAGCTTCTACTAAATTATGTAAGGTATGTTCTAGCTCAAAATGAGCGTTAACACATCACTGGCCACTTTAGCTGCTGTCATGTTTTCCTATTCTATCGTATAAGGACAGTGTGCCTCAAACGAATATGTCTTATGAAAGTAAACAATTACTATTTTGTGGAGAGTTTAAACAATTATTACTCATTCCTTATAAACTAGGAATGAGTTTGATTTTGGGGGGGCATACCATATATATTTTTTTTAATTTTCTTATTATTGGGGGGGACCACATTGCCTGTCTGTAACATTGGGGGGGACATGTTTACCCCGTCCCCCCCATTTCCTACGCCATTGCTCGGAAGTAGATTGCCTATTTACTTTTTATTCAATGTCAACTGAAATCCAGGTGATTTTGATGTGTATTAAATTTACAGATAGTTGACATTATATTCCAATTCAAACATTTAAATAAGCGCTGTGGTTCAAACTAAAAAACAACTAACATTGGTTTCTCTATTAATTGGTTGAATAAGCAAGCATGGCAGTCTTTTTGAGTAAGTGAATAATTGTCAAGTGTCAATGTCTCAGTACAATTTTACCCACATTTCCATGCTGAAATGACTTGCTACACTAGATGGGAATTGTAGTAAAATATTATATTCTCCATTATTTAGTAAAACCCCCACTCTCAGCTCAGAAGATATTCTGGGTACTGGTAAAAGAGGAAGTTTCATCAGCCCGTATATATAAAAAAGTCACGAGTGCGGCTGATATAACATCCATGATTACATCCCTATACCAACAGGCAATTTTATATCAAGCAACCGATGATACGGAATCAAACATCACCTATGATAGTTTGTCAATCTTTTGTCCTCTATATTAATAGGACATTCAGACAACATCATGTTTGACAGATAACCCAATCTCAGTCAAACATAAAAAACATGAGGCCAACAGAACGTATAGGTGTAAATACTAACATACAATGCATTGAATTGATGCATTTCTTTGAAGATAATGATCAAGATAGACATGTCCAAATAAGGGCAAAACCAATCATAGCATCCAAAGCCACCAATGAGACCTGGCCGTGTAGCCCTGTGTCCCTGTCATAGGCCCTAAGAATGGCAGACAAAAGAGGATATGCTTGCCATCACCCGGGGGAGGCGGAGTTTACTGACATCATATACAGGGGTTGTGTCATCACCATATGGGCGGAGCTGAACAACACATCATGAGCGCCTGGCCTGCGGTTGACATGTATTAATGTACCATGGTGCTGATCAACTGATTCACTACATTTCTTTTTTTCTCACTGAGAAATTATTCTACTGGCACCAGGAAATGACTCAGAACTACACATCTAGCATCTAATCAGTAGAAACATGCAACATGTGAAAGGAAATATTTAGAACATTTAAACAAATTCTAGTAAAATACATGCATCGTACATTTGACACTCAAAGTGACAGATTTTTTGTTCCAACATGATCAATTATCCATATACTCACGTAGAACAGCAGCTTCCACATTTCCCAATATCGGACACCCATTAGAGCACTGAGAGAAGCTGTAGAATACAGCCATTTACAGTCCAAATTATTTTCACAAGAACATTTTACAGATCTATTTTCATCATTAAAAACATATGCCTCTCCAAATACAAGTTAAATACCATTAATACTCCCAACTGCTATTGTTTTTAGAAAAATATTTTTTTTTTATCTATCATCTATAAAAACCATTAACACTGCAGTGCCAATAGACCACCAGTAGTCCACGGACCACAGATTGAAAACCACTGACCTACAAGCCTTCAGTGGTGCCAGCGTCCGACCCGTCCCCTCCCTCGCAGAAGAAACTGAAGGGAAACCACAAGGCTAGCTGAAGAACACCTACCGTAGTCTCTCTTTTGACTAGCAACCGTTCCCCCGACCACCGACACTTGTTGTTCAGAGGGCTATGTATCTGTGTTCTAGCGCTGCGGTATTATCAAGTCATCAGACTATACTTCCCCTTTGATTACAGAAAGACAATGCAGAAGAATGTCAAACTAAATTGTTGAAAAGGGTGTTTTGTTAGGTAGGCCAAGCCTGTATCAGTGTTAACCTGAATTCACAATGAGTTGGATATTTACTATGTGACAGGTACACTGACACATGACACCCACTGTAGAACTTGATGACACCCTAAGAGTATTACATTTGTTTGGAATAGGAATGAAGCACAAATTATCCTGATACTGCTATTCACGGCATATCCACGTGGCGTTTCGTTTCAAGATCAAACATTGACAGTCCTGTGAATTTACTCAGACATTCCGTCATGCAAAATGGAGATTATGAATGGAAATGTGTGACAATATGTCACGCTAATGGCCTGGTCTGAGGACATCAGTGAAGTCTGAGGCATTTTAGCATTTTGGCGGCAAGTTTAAGAATCGCAAATATGGAACGTGCGAAGTGAATCTGTGGTCTGTGCATGAACACCAAGTTCAAAGGTACAATTCTGCAAGTTGATGTTCATACTGCAGTTACCAGGACACTAAGAGCAGTGGATTTTATCACACCTGTGGTTTGACATAGTGAAAAAACAATGTTCCTACATCTCTGAGTTGGTTGTCAGCAACTATCTGTCATGCTACATTTAGTATCATATTGTTTGCCCAAATGAATAATGTTTTACACTTTGAATATAAAAAGAAACAGAATATTTTATGTACGTTTTACATTTCTATAATAATGATATCCTTAAATGGAGGAAATTAGGCGGTGTTCTCACAGATCAGATTATCACGTTATTGTCTTTTTCAGGTCAGGAATGAAGTCTTATTACCAGTTTGAGTGTTAAAATAATCTAAGGCCAGGGTTCCCAAACATTTTCGGTTGTGACCCAAATTTGAGAGAACAAGTTATCTATTCAGCAACTAATTTTAATTTAATTACATTTTATTTATATTTAGTTCACTTTCCATAGTCCATTGAAAGTGGACTAAATACAATCAATACAGAACATCTATAGCCTTGGAAGCATTTGAACTACATGTATTTACTAACCCTAACATATTGCTCTTTCTATCCCGTAAACGTAACCCCTGTAACTTAGCCTTGTTCTATACTTATTAACATATTCGAAACCTCAGGGAGCAGTTGCTAATCAAAAAAGAGCTTGTTGATACTATATACAGACGAACACTAGAACCTTCAAAATATAGTGTACCTGTTTACTGTGTTAATCACAGCAATGACAGTATGTGAAATCAAACTTTTTGACAGATTTATATTCCAATCTGACAGAGGTTTTGAAACGCATCAAGGACGATCAAGCAATAAATGTGTCCAACCTTCTGTGTGGAAGCATTAAAGGGCCACATGTACAGTGGGTATAGAAAAGAATCACCCCCCTGTAAAATAATCACATTTTGTTGCTTTGCAGCCTGAAATGAAGACAGACCCAGTTTTTGTTTCATTCAGCTGTATTTACTCAGTGCAACTTATAACATCCAAGTGAAAGATATAACACCAACATGTCAGAAAAAAATAAATAAATAAAAAACATAATTGCTGAGTTGGAAAAAATATCCCCCCTTGTTTCAGTATTTTGTTGAACCACCTTTAGCTTTGAACCACCTTTAGCTTTAATTACAGCCTTTAGTCTGTTGGGATATGTCTCTACTAACTTTGCACATCTAGACGATGCACTTTTCTTTGCAGAACTGCTGAAGTTCAGTTAAATTTGATGGTGACTGTTTGTGGACCGCTGTCTTCAAGTCATTCCACAGATTTTCAATGGGGTTTAAGTCTAGGCTCTGATTAGGCCATGCAAGGACATTAACCTTTTTCTCCTACAACCACTGTGTGGTCAGTTTTGCTGTGTGCTTTGGGTCATTGTCATGTTGGAAGGTGAATCTTCTTCCCATTGACAGGTTTCTGGCAGAGAGCAGCAGGTTTTCCTCAAGGATTTGACAGTATTTTGCCCCATCCATTTTTCCTTCTATCCTGAAAAGTGCTCCAGTCCCTGCTGCAGAGAAACAACCCCATAACATGATATTACTTTATTACTGTTGTCACATGCATACAATGACCACTCTTTGTCATGAATTCCTGTAACTGCTAGAGTTGCTGTAGGCCTCTTGGTAGCCTATGGACCTCACTGTGCTTCTAGGCAATGATAAAGCCTTCGAAATTTGTTTGTATCCATCTCCTGACTTGTGCCTGTCCACAACTTTATCCCGTATATCTTTTGACAATGCCTTGCCACCCATAGTTGATTGTTGTCTTCAGTTGCACTACCAAGGACTGAAATGCTTCAGGAAAATATTGTTTCATGCTGAGCTAATCAAAATGACCACAGCTGATTACAGTTGAAAGTCAATTGGCTTTGTGTGCTATTGAGAAGGTGATTAACTACACCTGGTTGGGTTTACAAGTCATTTCTGGAAGGGGGTGATTCTTTCTCCAACTCAGTGATTCTGTTTTTTAACTGTAATTTATTTTTTCTGACAAGTTGGTATTATATCTTTCACTTGGATGTTATGAGTTGTACATACATCTGAATGAAACAAAAACTGTGTTTGTCCGTTTTCATTTCAGGCTGCAGAGCAACAAAATGTGATTATTTTACAGGGGGGTGATTCTTTTCTATACCCATTGTATCTGAAGCACTCATGAATTAATGATCAAGTGTAACCCAAGTTCTAAAAGCACAGTTCTATAAGCCCAGTACCTACAGGAGATCAGATGCTGCTGGAAGTGGTGTTAAATGAATGGGTAAGCAGGGACGCTGACAGGAATCCCAGGGCCCGGAACAGAATTGAACATGTAGGACCCTAATCACGGGTCAGATTAAATAATTCTATGACTATCCAAAAAACAGGTCATAAACATTTTATTGTTAAATGTTTTAATTCGTAGCTAGGCCACACTCAAACCACTGATTTCAACACTTCTAATTTATGATGTCATTTATTCCATTCATAAGCAAAGAAGCAGCTGAGATTAAACAAACTTTGACTGTGCGTAAAAAGCCCCCATCTGTCTCTGCAGTGTGCACAGACTTGTGAACTAGTTTATCAATGCACAATGCTCATTATATTAATGTGTACGCTAGTACTACCTTAAATTGCGTTTACCGCCTGTTGTCACTGCAGCCAGCCAGCTAAACAAATGTACATAGGCAAGCAGTTTTTTTGTTGTTGCTTTAGCGCAGGTTTTATGGTGTCATTCTTGATTGGCTGTTTGTAGAACAGAAAAAAAGGTTGAGTCACAAAGAGTTATAAAAATAAAAAGCTAGAAGAAAAAACATGAATCCACTTCATCAATGCAGTTCTTGTATTTAATAACAGTGTAACTTTCTCGATAGTACTGAATACTAAAAATGACTGACTAGTAAGTCATTTTATTTGAGCTGGCTAATTGCCACCCCCCCCAAACATGGGCCTCGGACAAAGTTACCGGTTGTCCCCCCGTGTCAGCGTCAGTGGGTACAGGCTAAGGAGATTGCAATGCCCCACGGCAATGATTGGGGACATTGCCCTGTTTAGGGTCCCTTCTCCTTGGTGGCACATTAAAACATAATACCAAAAATCCCTATTTCCTCACAAGTCCTGTCATGTTAGTAGCTGTTGTTTTATCAGGTTGTATAATCACATTTTATTGCTAGCCTGATTAACCTGGGTTTGGCAGAGTTCCAAGAAGTCAAGGCTGTGTTTAGTACTGTGCTCCTCCCAGCCTCTGTTCTAGAATTGGGGACTGTGAAGTACTGTAGCCTCAGCTGGCATGGCTTGTTGAGTGTTGATGGGTGTCAGAGACTGTTTGTCATCTTAACACACAACACGTCTGTAAATAAAATCCCTATGTTAAAAATGTTTTTAAGCACTATAGGTTCTTAAAATGTATATGTAACACCTAATGTAAGCTGCACTGAATAAAACCGCCTTTAGCTAAGCCAGAAAGGTCAACTGACAACTTGTTCAATTTCTGGCCTAGACCCTGACTCAACTTTAATTTTATGACACCGTTTTAGCATCAACAATTGTCAGAACATTTTTATTGATGCAGTATATCAACCTACAACCCCAAAGGTCAAACTCACGCTTCACACACATCCAAACTATGACTAACCATGTCTAGAGCCAGGGGGTTGGGCTGTTTAGCCAGGAATCATTTGCCTACTTTGGGCAACATTAGCGGTCTAACAACGTCGTAAAGATAGTTTGATGTTCAATATTTGACAGATTTTCTGACATTCAAATCTCAATAGTATGCAAACGATATAAGCTGCAAACCTTGTTTTAGTCTATTTTAATAAGAAAGAACGTTTACAACAATACAACATTGCACAGGTCTTGTTTTCCCGATTCTAAACGAAGAGAGGCAATAAGACGAGATATTATTCACAGTGTTGTATGGACTCTGCAATTAGTCAATGCACGTTGCAAGGGACCGTTAACAAAGTGCATCACCACATTTTGCACAAAGGTCATATATTTAATAACTCCCTGATCACATGACCTAGATAGTTCATATGAATGTAGTATTCCTGAAAGGGATGGGCCACACATTGCACATAATTTAGTTTATCAAAACACTGGTGTAAACTTTATTAACAAGTTGATATGAATGCCAAAACGCTTTGAAATTTAATAGCTTTAACGTCACATGACCTATGTAGCTCAAATCAAGGTAGTATCTTTCAGAGTGATGGGCCACACATTGCACAGCCTTTAGTTGTTTTTAAGTTTTATAAAAAACTGATGTAATATTTATAAACAAGTTTATATATGAGCTAAAACCGCTTTAAAATGTAAATCTAGATCACTCAAATCAATGCTGTTCCATTCAGAGGGATGGCCAAAAACAGTTTTGATGAATATAAATATTTACAAAACAAATATGAAATCATTCTTTGGAAAACCGAATGGTGTGCCATTAGCGGGCCATCCCTCTGAATGGAACAGCATTGATTTGAGTGATCTAGGTCATGTGTTGAGGGAGCTATTATATTTTAAAGCGGTTTTAGCTCATATATCAACTTGTTTATAAGTAATACATTCGGTTTTTGTAAAACTAAAGGTTGTGCAATGTGTGGCCCATCACTCTGAAAGATACTACCTTGATTTGAACTACATAGGTCATGTGACCTTAAACTAGTGATGGGCGCTCGACACTCAAGTGTCGAAACTGTCTCGATGTTTTCGACACCCACTGCATCGAAACAATGTATCGAGACGTGTTTCAAAAACACTGCTGGTCACATTACAAAGTGTCATCGAAACACTTTGTCATGTGACATTGAACGATACCTGTGTCGCACTTGTCAAAAACACTTACGTATCGGCTATAAAACGAGGCGCGAGACCGTGGCTGAGAGATTTGTGAGAGTATTGCAAGATTGAGCCATCACACAAGATGGACCAACGACATCAGATGTTTATTATTATTAATATTATTGTATATATATTTATATCTTTGACATTGTGTATAAATCCTATACACACACACACACACATCGTCAACTGCGTATCCCGGCGAGGGGTCGCAGGCCTTTATACAAATACAAATTGATAACTGTTTTATTGCCAGGGGTTGGTGATAACCTGTGGTCACTCCTGGAAAACAGAGTCAGTGACACCAGGAAAATACGGAGTGCTAGTGCCAATGCTATGGTTGAAGTTCAACGGTACTTAGCAGATGCATACCTTGTCTTGAATTGGTGTAGT